>PVJN01001697.1:0-133624 GCA_004026805.1 Lasiurus borealis
GTGGAGAGATAGCAAAGCCAGCAACCAGAGTGCCCTGTATATAAACCACCCATCCTGTGTGTGTGTGTGTGTGTGTGTGTGTGTGTGTGTGTGTGTGTGTGTGTGTATGTTGGGGGGGGGGGGGCGGGAGGCAGTCACCCTGGAAGATGGAAACAATTGCATCTGACCCCGATAACGGAGTGGGTTATGCGCACCCAAACCTCGCTCTTTAAAACAAAATCATCAAAATGTGCTTCGGAGGAGATAAAGGGCTCCCCGGGGAGGGGCAGGAGACACACAGCCGTGCGAGCTCTAAAGCATTAGTTGTAGGAGAGAAAGATCCTTATCCAGGCAATTCCCCGAGGAGGGGAGGCACCAGGGGAGTAGGGAGATAGCCACAGCATGAATTCGGGGATGCTTTCCTTCCGGGAGCATCTGCTGACAGACAGTAAATTCAGTGATAACTCTCCCCCCCGTGGGTGCTTCTCTCTAGTCAGCATGGTGAGTGCACCTTCTCCCTCCTGGCAAAACTGTTCCAACTGCGCATCATGGAGATTCAAACACTAAAAAAAAAAAAAAAAAAAAGAAGCTAAAAGGCAAGGGAAACGATGTGACTTCATTGAAGAAGAAGAGCTGTTTTTTAACGCACCTAATTTTATTCTGAGGCGGCTAACCTGTTATCATTTTATAATCTCACAGAGTTGCGTAAAATATTTTTATAAATATTCTGAAATTCGTTTTGAGGAATTCAGAATGAAAACCCTTTACACGTTTGCTGTTGTTTTCCAAAGGGAGAAGGAAAGAACGTAAGAAGCAATGCTGACAATAATGATGTTGCTTTTGCCTTACAAAAGCGTTACGGACAAGAATTGCTTAGAGACAAATACTCGTTTCGACCTGAGTGGGTAAAAGAGAGTTGCGGACGTTTTAGATTTACAGTTAGAACAAGAGTATTTCTGAAGAACAAAAACAGCAGAATCCTACTCTGCTGAATGTATTTGTTATGTCTGCTTCTTACAATGATCAGAATTTTGGTCCTGGCCAGTATGGCTCCATTGGCTAGGCATCTTCCTGTGCACCGAAAGGTTGCTGGTTCAATTTTTTCTCAGGGCACCTGCCTGGGTTGTGGGAGAGATCCCTGGTGGTGGTGGAGGGGGTTTGCAGGGAGAGGTATGTTCAATGTATCAATGTATCAATGGATATTTCTCTCCCTCTCCCTTCCTCTCTCTAAAAACCAATGAAATATCTTTGGAAAAGTAAAGGGGTAAAAAATGAATCGTATTTTGGATGCCATCAAAATTTATTTATATAGATATAATGAATTATGTTGAATTAGTGAATTATATTGGGTATAATGAATTAATGTTGAAACTATTATTACTAATTAACTACTAATAAAAATCTTTATACTTATAGCATTTCCAAAACAATTTAACTATACAATAAAATCAATGAAAGGTGATACTGAATTATTGGATTTCCTTTAACAGGGATGTGCCCACATTTTATATACTGAAAGTATCAATGGATCTCATTTAAAAAAAAAAAAGCATCCTCTCAAAATGGGCAAAATTACTACCGGTTTATTCTCTGAAGGACTGTTCGAAGTTCAAGTTGGTCCTAAGACAATTCTGAGGGAGTGCTTTTATCTCCTCTGCAGCTTACCATAATCTCCCCCCTCTTGTAGGGGTAGTTCTGATTTATTGTTTTTTTTTTAGCAATCGAAATACATGATGTCAACAAACCTGGAATAATTAAGGTTTGCCAAAGTCACAAAGTATTTTATCAGTGGAGATTGCATGTACACTACAGAGATTTGCTGTCAGATTTAATTTTTCTCACTGAATAGCAACACACACACAAAAAAGCATTTAAATGTTTGACTTTTTCATTACCATACTACATGGCATCATCCAGCATTCACAACTGATGCTGCTTTGGGGCATTTCCCAGAGCATGGATACCAAGTCTAGTCCTTGCTAGCTAATCACGCATTGTCGTATCATGTGTCTGGATAATTGGCTGGGTAATTTACTCACATTAGTCAAATTAGAATATGGAAATGCATATACTATTTCAGCCAGTTAAGTTAATGGTAAGTGATATATTTAAGTCAATCACCTGCCATATCATTATCTGCCAAACTTAAATGTGTTTTGCATTTGACCCAAAGATTTGAAAATATTATTTGAACCTGGGTGACTAATTTATCCCAGGCGAGGTCTATATATATATATTACATGGAAAGTGATACCTTCATAACTTATAGTATTTGATTGCTGATTTTTGTGCAAGGGGGCATTATGTACATAGAAAACTAGTTCCACAGGATGCAGGTGTAACCTAATGTTTGTTGAGAAACTGTACCCACAGAGAAGTAGCAGAGTAAATGCTATTTTCCTGTTATTATTCTACATCCTAGGTTATACCTGGAACCCCATAGTCAAGCGTCTAGCAGAGATGCCAGTACAGTGGTACCTCAAGATACCAGTGCCCTAACATACGAGATTTTTGAGATACGAGCCATGGAGCGAGGGATTTTTGCTTTGAAATATGAGCAACATTTGAGATAGGAGTCATCTCGCGGATCAGCCAGCTGCACATGACCCACAAGTTTACCTCCACTCCAGCTTCTCATAGTTTCCCACGCCTCAAGGTTACGGAACAAATTAGACTCGTATCTCGAGGTACCACTGTATATAGAAACCTTTGTTAGAGAAACTGGTATAGTTTATCTAACAAACCATGCCAGAGACAACAGCAGTCATATGTGTGAAACTGCTACAGGTCAGGTGGTAGCTGTACACATCTGATAGTCCCCATGTTTTCCTTTACATGACAGACAGTTTAAGTTCATGAGAAAATGTTGCTTCTAGGTATGTCATTCCTAGACTTGAGTCCTGATCTTAGAATCAGGACATTAGTTTTTGCCCCAGCCACACCATATGCAGTTCAGTCCATTAATCAGAGTTATCTGAGGACAATAACATTGATACAGCTTCATCATTATGATGACTGCTATTTTGCAGTGATATATCCACCTTGAAGGAAGAATCTTTTATGAGTAAATCATATTTTATTTTTATTTATTTTATTTTATTTTTTAGAATATATTTATTGATTTCAGAGAGGAAGGGAGAAGGAGAGAGAGAAACATCAATGATGAGAGAGAATCATTGATTGGCTGCCTCCTGCACGCCCCCCACTGGAGACGAGCCTGCAACCCAGGTATGTACCCTTGGCCGGAATCAAACCCAGGACCCTTCAGTCTGCAGGCTGATGCTCTATCCACTGAGCCAAGCTGGCTAGGGCCATATTTTATTTTTAAGCATGAAGAGTTGAAGGCAAAAACGTCATCCATCTAGTGCAGCAGTTCTCAACCTGTGGGTTGTGACCCCTTTGGGGGTCGAACGACCCTTTCACCGGGTCGCCTAAGACCATCGGAAAATGCAGATATTTACATCACGATGCATAACAGTATCAAAATTTCATGGTTGGGGGTCACCACCACATGAGGAACTGTATGCAAGGGTCGTGGCCTTAGGAAGGTTGAGAACCACTGATCTAGTGGTTTTGCTAAAATAGTAGGCAAGGTTGATTCTCTGTTCAATGGGTGAACAACTGCTTGTTAGTAATGATGTCCAAGGTTTTGAAGGCCAGTATGGGTCCTTAATTGAATATTCAGTTATAGGGTGAGAATATCAGATTTATGACACTAACTTCTTATTTGTAAACCTTCTCCATTTGTGGATAGGAACAGTCTAGTTTTAGGCACTTGGCAGCAGGAAAAAATATGGAATTTTTTTGGAGAAAAATGTCAATGTACTGTGAGGTTGGTCCAGATATTTGTAATTTCATTAGATGTGAAGGGAATATAGGTCCTCAGGGAAAAAGCTTGAGTTACTGTTTGGATTGTGTTCAAGGCTTCTAGCTATGGACAGTTCCATTCAAATTTAATTATGTGCCTGATGCGTTAGATAGACTCCAGAATAAAATTTTCAGATGTGGGATGCATTTTTTCCAATACACAGAAAGGTCAATTAGATTGTGAGTCTTTTTTCCCAGTAGTTGGTGGCTGCAGGGACAGTAACACAATATTCACATTTCTTTGATTCTCTCCGTATGATCAACTGTGTGGTGGTAGGGCCTTAGCATTCGTCATCATGCAGAGTCACTGTTAGTCATTTGTGCCAGGATGGCATGCAATACAATATAAATAGTTCTATCAATAGAGCGGTCATTATCAAAAAGCCATGATTGCAGGCAAGTACCTCTGTGTTCACCAAGAGTTTATGTCATACTAAGGTTTGTCTAACCTAGAGATTTTCAGCGGCGTGCCGGGTATCAGTTTATCCACACAAATCTGCTTTCTGTTTCTGAGTTACCTTCGCGACAGCTTGTTTATCCTTTCATTTGTTATCCGTTTCCTAGACTTTGGCCACAAAGCGCATGTATTTTGCATTTTTATTCTTAGGAAAGGAGCATTAGGGATACAATAGGGAGTTTTAGGAATGAGGAGGGTTGCATGGAGGAAGAATACATAGATGGAGACTTGAAGATGCAAGGGAGCTTATCTTGTTCAGAGGATAGAGAAATGCCACGTGCAGATAGAAATATTTCTGGCCTAATGAACTAAGACAGCCATAAACCAAGGACAGACAGGGGTATCTCTGGCCTGAGCAATTAAAGTGACCGTAAGTTAGACCAAAAGTAGCCCTGACCTGAGTAGCTTGGGAGAGCTATAGGGTAAGGTTTTCTCTGCCCGCGCAACTGGGAGAAGACCATCAGATAAATCCAAAGTGACTCCAACCTAAACAGAGAAGATGAACCAGATGCGGAAAAGTGCGGATGTGGGGGTCCCGGGAGCTGATTACAGGGCTAACCTCCCACAGGAGAGAAGGGGGGTCTCCAGCCTGTTTAATGTCTCAAGACAAAGAAAGCAGAGGTTTCCCTTCTTAGGGGCCCCTCTGTCCATCCAGGAGGGACAGAGTTGTAGGCTTAGAATTTAGAATTAAGGTTTTTATTTTTTATTTCTTTTAAATATATTTTATTGATTTTTTACAGAGAGGAAAGAAGAGGGAGAGTTAAAAACATCCATGAGAGAGAGACATCAATCAGCTGCCTCCTGGATGCTCTACTGGGGATGTGCCCACAACCCAGGTACATGCCCTTGACCAGAATCAAACCTGGAATCTTTCAGTCCGCAAACTGAAGCTCTATCCACTGAGCCAAACCGGATTTGGCTAGAATTAAGGTTTCTAGAAGTAGAATTTGCTTGCAATAACGTTTCTGTACTTTCCCTCCCACCACCTTTTTTTCCGTGGCTTCTTTCTTCAAATCCATCTGGACAAGGACCCGAGAAAGAAATCACTGCTCAAGAAAACCACCCGAATCACTCATCTCCCCTTTGTGGCTGTAGAAAGCTTCGCTAGCTGATGTTCCTTTTTGACAAGTGCCCTTTGGCTGCAAATACTCTACTTGGTTCTGTGTTTTCATAACTGAGAGGTTTCTTTGCAACTGTTTCACCCCCTCTTAGACCTGGAGCACACATCTCCGAGGCCTTGGTAAGTTCTGGGTGAATGGAAGCCATGAGTAGTCTGGACTCTTGGGATCTAAAAAGACATAGCTGCTGCACCTGAGGCGCATGGGCTAGTGGACACTGTTGCTGGTCTGCACAATCTTTGCTTACAAACTACCGAGTCAAAACACTTCCTGGTTACCTATCATTATTCATAGGTGAAGAGATAGCCTAATTAATGCCTCTCAAAAGATAAAAAATAAAAACAAAAGCAGGTCACCAAGGTGAGTAGTGTAGCCTCTGTGGAGTTCCGACTGTGGTTTGAAAGGAATCATAGAAACATACCATGTATAGCACAGCTTTTTTTTTTTTTAGTTTCTTTTTTTAAATTTTTTTTATTAATGTGTTACATGTATACATATCTCCCCATTGCCACCCCCCCCCAGGCAGACCCCAAACCCCCAGTGTCTGTGTTCATTGGTTATGCTTATATGCATGCATACAAGTCCTTTGGTTGATCTCTTATTTACCCTACCTCTCCTTAATCTTCCTGCTGTAATTTGACAGTCTGTTTGACGCTTTACTGCCTCTGTATCTATCCTTTGTTCATCAGTTTATAATGTTCTTTATTATCCACAAGTGAATGAGATCATGTGATGTTTCTCCTTCATTGACTGGCTTATTTCACTTAGCATAAGGCTCTGCAGTTCCATTCAGATTGCTGCAAGTGGTAAGAATCCCTTCTTTTTTATGGCAGCATCTTTAATACCCTTTATTGGACAAAGCTTACAAACAACGATGGGGCAAGCTGTATGCTTTCCTCCTCATTATCCCACAGCCCAGGCACTTAATGGTTGGAGGTAGAATTTTGAGTTGAGAAGCAGTATGAATAAAAATATGGAGTTATGAGAAAAGGGCTCATTGGGGGAATTTAGCATACCTCGTAGAATGCCTGAAGCATAGGGGGTATACAGTAGAGAGGCTTAGAAATAATGTTAATAGATACATTATGTTCCATTATGCCTTCCTGACTTTTGCCTAATTTCTTCAATTTTCAGTATTATATCTTGGTCAGGTACTGATAGGTTTGATGCAACAGAAACTTAAGTACAATTATATTTTGAAGAAAACATGGGAGAACTATGAGGGATGGATTAAAAAGAGGTGAAATTAACATTTTGGAGACTGGTTAAAAATTGAGTTAAGACTTCCATTTTTATTTCAAATGTCTTACTATCTTCTCAGACTTTATAAGGACTTCTGTTCACAATCAAATTCAACTTGAATGAATAGAACCCTAGAGCCAGTGTTTAGCAGTGAGAGGAAGTCAAAAGTAACTATGAAAGAAATAAATAACTATGTAAATGAATGGGAAGGGTAATGTCAAAAGAAAATATGGAAAATTGACTTGGAGATTTTAATAATAAAAAAGGAATGACATTCTGTAAATGTAAATAAATTAAATCCTAAAAGAATTATTATCAATTACGTTTAACATAAATAAATAGTGCTAAATAAAACATACACACTCACCATATTTATGAACAACAAACATTCAAATGAACCAATTAAATTCACTGCCGCAGTTCCATTGCAAATATTTATTAAATAATATATTTGTCATTATTTATCTTCAAAGATTAAAAAATCATTTTAAGACTTAAGACCTTGAATTTCCTCTGGAGCTATAGATCATTTTCACTGAGAGGGTTTTGATGTGATGGCCATTTTTGCAGGAAGTATTTCTGTAAGTAGTGTGTATCCTTATTTAGCTGGCAACATCTATGATGATTTAAAAATTCAAGGCATTTCTTCCTAAGGAATCTCCTCAGGGTCAATAGAACATGGAAATTCAGGTGCAGTATAGAGGCAGACTAATGTTTTGGCTCCCCCTGGAGGATATTAAGATGTCACAGAATTTATTAAACTATCTTGTCAGAGCTAGTTTCTCATGAGAAATGTAAGTTTGAAGAGATAACATTAAAAACAAACAAACAAACAAAAACAAAACAAAACAAAACAAAAACACCAGGGACTTCTATTTCTAACTTGGCTAGAAAAAAACTGTTCCCATCTTGCTCTCTGAAAGTAAAGAACTCTAAGCAAGACAGTACGTATGAGACAACTGTCTTCAATCAAAGGAAAAAAGCAAGAAAAGGCTGATTTCTCAAGGAAGAGAAAAGGAGAAGGTGAACATCAAGACCAGCCTGGCTCCTTGGCTGGGGAATATTTCACCAGCACAGTAAGCTGGAGACTTAGCAGGGCATGGTGGCACTCCTGAACCCAAGAGGTAGAAATCAGATTTCAACCTGAAATCTGTGTAGTCAGGGCTCTGGAAAGGAGCTTCAGGGAGGTTGGGAAGAGGAGACAGAAATCTACCAGGACTGCTACACCCATGATGAATGCTTAGCTGAGAATGTGCAAGGCATAAGGACAAGAAGCTGACAACAAAGCAGCAGTTACCAAATTGAGGACCACAGAATGGAAAAAGAGAGGTCAGACAGTGCTAAGGAACATGAAAGATTCAGCAGTCCGGAGGGGAGAGAGCTCATTAGCCACTCTTTAATCCCCAGGGCCTGAAGCCAGAGACAATGAAAGGACTTTGATTGGAGTAGGTAGGATGCCCAAAAGATACACATTAACATTAAAGATACAATTAGCTGAAACAGAAAAGGACACTTCCCACAGAGAGGGAGCATAAGAAAACCCTATCATGAAGTGTCATCAGGCAAAAGGGACTTGTGGGGGGTGGGTAGTGGGCAATACTGAAAGACTGACGTTTCCTAAGGATAAATAAGTGACTCTTTAGAAAAACATCACAGTTCTAAATATACAGTCAACAACAGAACTTTAAATTACATGAAATGAAAACAGAATTAAAAAAAAAATAGACAAATCCTTGAAGTGAATTTGAGACCTTAATATCTCTCCCAGTTATTGATGGGACAAATAGGCAAAATCTAGTAGCAAGAGAGGTTAGCAATGTTATGGACCAAATTGGCCTAATTGACATTTAAAGAAAACCGCACCTAACAATTGCAGATGCAGTAGCAGACACGCCTTACAAACATGCATGGAAAAGGCCATGTCCTGATACATAAAATATGGTTCAATAAATTTTAAGGGATGCAAATTACGCAGAAACTTTATCTGACTCAAATAGTATTATGTTAGACATCAAGAGAATGTAAAACAGGAAATTCCCAAATATTAGGGAATCTGATGCCACTTTTCCAAGCCACACACGAGTCCAAGGAAACATCCTAAGGGAGGTTTTAAAATATTGCCAAATAACAAACCTAACACAAAAATTATTTTAGAAACATGAAAATTAAAAACAAACCTAGAAAAATAGATGCAGAAATGTTCAACAAAATGCTAGTGAAACAAAACCAGCAAAATATGAAAATTTTAATAAATTATCACCAAGATAGTTTTATCCCAGAGAATCAAGGAAGTTTCAACATTTTAAAACCAATCACTTTATGTAGAGTCATTCTGAGAATCAAAAAGTGAATCATAGCATTATTTCAATAAATCTAGAAAATGAAAAAAAAACAATCACAAAAGGGCACTTATGATATTGAAGATGAAAGGGATATAATAAAAATACTTTACCAATTATATGTAATTGGGTCTTTTATGGCTATTAAAGAGTACAAATGTCTTTTATTGAGATTGCTAAAAAATTTTAGACAATAGAATCAATTAAACCTGGAATTCAATTTCCCTGATTCTGTTACGTAGGAGTAATGTGCAATACTGGCATATTACTTAAGCTTTCTTAATTTCACTTTCCTTTGTAAAACACCTATAATTAGTATTCCACTCCTCACAGGATTTTTGTAAGAATTAATGAAAAGTGTATGCAAATGTTCTAGTACATAAAAAGCACTCAATCAATAGTTTAGTGCTATTTGCTATTTGTGTTATTAATGTCAAATTTACAGTAGGTGATTATGTTTACAGAACATTATGTTTATAGAATATGCATGAATAATTGATGAACAGATAATCTAACTTAATCTCAATACTACTGTTCCCTTTTAATTACTTTACATCCATATGAAAGCTTTAGGATGTATTTAATCCAATGAAGATTTTGCTCAGATAAGGAACTACTGAATGCTTACCATGTGCCAGGCTATGTGCTAGATGTTGGAAACAGAGAAACATCTCCTAACTTTGTCCTAAAACGTAGTGACTAGCAATGAAAAATAACAGTTAAACAAAAAGTTTTCGTAAAGTATAATAAATGTTCTAGAGTAGGGACATCTAGTCTAGTCTGAAGTTTCCCAAAATCTTTTCTAAAAGGTAGTTAGAAAGGTGAGATGTGATGCAGAGGGTAGGCAGCTGATGGTCAGGAAGACGGATCCAAGCACTGATGGTTTTCTGGGTCTCTGTGCACAGGGCAATGCCTGAAGGTAAGAGTGGAAATAACCAATGCAAAGAACGGAATGATGCTTAATCACTGATGGAGCATTGTTGTCAAGAGAATAATGAGAGATATCTAAGGAGTGAAGGACCAGAAAAGATTTGGCAAAGGTTGCCAATGATCCAAATCATCAGAAGTATAAGAGCCTAGAACATTAACAGGGGATTTATAAGTTCCTATGAAATTTGTTCATTATTGAAGAAATGAAAAACAAACTACCAATATGATAGCTTATCCTGCCTAATAAAGAGAGAATATGCTAATTGATCTTCACACCATTGCAAAGATGGTGATGGTCACAAGCAATAAGGAAGGAATACGTTAATTGACTGCCCCTACCTCAAAGATGGCAGTGCCCAGTCCCCTCAGCCTTGCCTGCCTCTGAAGTCCTCCAAGTCCCCTTAGTCACCCAGCTGCTCAGGGCCGCCTGAGGCTCAGGTAACCAAAGCAGCAGCAGAGGTGTGATGGGGCATCACCTTCCCCTGATCACCAGGTTGCCTCCTGCCCCTGAGGGCTTCTGGACTATGAGAAGGGGCAGGCCAGGCAGAGGGGGCAGGCCACCCTTTCATTTCATTGTATGTATCTATATATATACATATATAAATATATGTATATTTGTGTATATATATATACATATATTAATATATGTATATATATATACATATATACATATGTGTATATATGTATATATATTAAAGTAGAGGCCCAGTGCATGAAAATTCATGTGTATATATACATATATATATACATATACATATATACATATATATACACATACACACATACATATATATTTATGTATACATATAATTGAATAAACAATTACCATAAACAATTTTTTAAAGATGAAGGAATATAATGTCATTACATACAATTATGTTTCCATATGGAAAGATTTTCAAGGTATATAGTTATCTGAAAAAAAAACACTCTACAAAATATGTATATAAATATATAAAAACATTATATATATAATATATATATTATATTTATATATCTATTTATGCATGCATGTTTATTTCTCTGAAATAAAATTACATGAAGATTTTCAAGGATGTTTTTAAGAATGCTTACTTCTAACTTAATCAGTGGATAGAGTGTTGGTCTGCGGGTCAAGGGTCCCAGGTTCAACTCTGGTCAAGGGCATGTATCTTGGTTGCGGGCACAGCACCAGTAGGGGGTGTGCAGGAGGCAGCTGATTGACGTTTCTCTCTCATTGATGTTTCTAACTCTCTATCCTTCTCCCTTCCTCTCTCTAAAAAATCAATAAAATATGTTAAAAAAAAAAAAAGAATACTTACTTCTGGCAGAGTGAGTCTACTACTTTTGTGGTAGGGAGACAACTTTACTTTTTATTTTTAAATATATATATATATATATTTATTATGATTTTTTAAAATATATTTTAATGATGAATAGGTAAGCAGAAGAAATTAGGAAATACAAATATTTTCTGAGTAGTTCCACTTAAAAAACACACATAAAAATGAATACAATCCCACCCTAGGTGGTGTGGTTCCATGGATAGAGGTCAGCCTGAAGACCAAAGGATCCCAGGTTTAATTCCAGTGAAGGGCATGCACCTTGCTGGCAGACTCCTCCCCAGCTAGAGCCCTGGTCAGGGTTTATGCAGGAGGCAACCAATCCATGTATTTCTCTCATATCAATGTTTTTCTCTCTTTCCCTCTCCTTTCCACTCTCCCTAAAAAAATCAATGGAAAAATAACTTTAGCAAGGATTAACAACAAAAAGATACAACCCAAAACTAGAAAATTGATTCCACCTGCTTATAATGGCTTCTTGAATGATACTGATGAATTTGATAACATCCAATCTATTCCCTGATATGAATATTCAGGAAATATGTTATCAGATTTTCAGGCAAACAATATACTGGGCCCTGAATATAATTATGCTAATAGTTTACTGAGCTCCAAAATTACTTACTTATTTTTTAGTGATCATGGAAAAATTTTGTATCTTTTAAGGGTTTTGGATAACTCATATGTAAAAGAGAGACAATAACACAATTTAATTCAAAGTATGGAAGGTTGATTGTATAACCTATTGAATTTTAAAGCAGCTTAAAAAAAACTGACTCTACATTTCAACTGACCTGAGAGTAAGTGAATATAGTCTGTATATGGAACTTCTTGCAAGAGTTTTTTTTGAGCTGAGACCGGTTTGGCTCGGTGGATAGAGCGTCGGCCTGGGGACTGAAAGGTCCCAGGTTCGATTCTGGTCAAGGGCATGTTTGTTGGTTGCAGGCACATCCCCAGTGGGGGTGTGCAGGAGGCAGCTGATCCATGTCTCTCTCTCATCAATGTTTCTGGCTTTCTATCCCTTTCCCTTCCTCTCTGTGAAAAATCAATAAAATATATTTTTTAAAAAAGAGGTTTTTTTGAGCTATTATGCTTGAGATAATTGATATTAATATTAACTAGGGTGAATATTATTCCAAATGTATTTTTATTGTTTACATTATGTCTCCCTCTCTTTGCCCACCTGCCCTTCTCATCCTCACCCCCTTTGCCCTCGGCCATCACCATACTGTTTGTTGTCTGTGTCTATGGGTTAGTCATCTATTTCTTTGTCCAATCATTTTAGCTTTAGTGTGTCCTTAAAAATGAATATATATTTTTTAAAACCTTCAAACAGCTTTAATGTTATGCAGATATACTACTTTTCATAACAAAGACGAATTACGGACTATAAATTAGCTTACGTAAACCAAAATAAATGAATCAAATTAGTTGCAAACATTTTCATTATCAATAGTTTTGTTCAATTATCATTGGGAAACATTAATCTTATGTGCATCAGGGCCTTTTACTGCAGAGGGCACATTTCTTCTGGCTTCTGCAGAGTTAAAATGCCTCCTGAAAAATGACCCTACCCCCCTGTTCTTCATCCTTGACTTTGGAGTTCTCAGTCAGCTTACTTTTAAAGCAATAGATCTTCATTGTCTCTTTAAGCAGAACTGGTTTTGAAAGGCACTTAAGACAAAAGCTGATCCAGGTAAAGGTGACAAATTGTGGCTGAAAGAGCCCAGGTAAACATTGAGAAGGAGGAAGTCAACATTTTGGGATGGAGGTCAGAAAACAGTACCTAAAGGATGCCTGGCCTGACCAGAGTAATAAAAATAATTTGACATAAAAATAACATTTTTATGTCAAGGGATTTAAGAAAAGTTAATACTTATGGTTTAACTCACAAGTAATAGTATCTAGGTAAGAAAACATCTGGTAAGATAAGAGGGACACATAGCCTGCATTTTCCTTCTTTTGTTTTCTAGAAAGTAAAGATAAATAAAAATAGGCCATAAATAATGTAATCTCTTATTGAGAACACCAGGAGACATTTACAGTTATTCTGTCATACCTAGAGTTCCTGATCAAATGTTAAGAAAGTCTTTAATTTCAGGAAGGTTATTATGACTTTGTTTTGAGCCTTGGACTTGCTGACCTGAAACAGGAAGAGGGATGTAGAAATGACATTCACACCTCTTACTTGGCATCATTAAGATCATTTTTTTTTATAACAGAAGATAAAGTGAGAGACCTCCTTGAGATTACTGTGCTCTTGGGAAAGCTGAAACTGTCTTCTAATGAGAACACAATGCTCGTAGCTTTTTAAAAAGGCACAGGTTAGCATTTGCTATATGCTTTAAAACAGATACCCAGCTCTGAAAATATTCTAAGTAGCTTTGGTGTCCCCAAAGGGAAAGAAAGAACTGTGAGAGAAGTTAAAATAATGCATTCGAATTGACGAGATGATAGAAAATTGGAGTGGGAAATTGAGATTTTGTGTGTGTGTGTGTGTGTGTGTGTGTGTGTGTGTGTGTGTGTGTGAATATGCATCTGTGCATAGGAGTTGAAGTGTTTAACAAAAACCCTGTGATTTATTGCAGTGTGTCACAGGAGAACCTGCCATCTACTGAGTATTTGGCAGGAAAATAGCAGAATGGTAAATGTCAGAAATTTAAACTTGTTTACCCTTTTAAGCAAGTGTTAATTCTTGCAGCATTTGCTCCAGCAAAAATAGTGTTATTATAGCTGCAAATACCTTAACAATGTATTTAAAGTGATTATGTAAGTTTTGTTTTGAATGTTACCATTGGAATGTTACCATTGGAATTATGATTGCCCAGACTATATAAGAGCCCCTAATTGTCACTATCTCATTCTTTTCTCTTTCTTTCTCTCTCTCTCTTTCGGCTCCCTAGCTATCCCCAAGTGATGATAATGATATAGGGTCAGAGCCACTCCTGGGCATGTGCCCTGACTGGGAATTAAACCATGACCTCCTGGTTCAACTTCATTATGACCTTAAATTTATATATATGTAAAAAATTGGGTTTATTAAGTGCTTTCTCACAGGTTTGATTCTGGTCAAGGGCATATACCTTGGCTACGGGCACATGCCCAGTAGGGGGCATGCAGGAGGCAGCTGATGGATATTTCTCTTTCATCGATGTTTCTAGCTCTCTATCCCTCTCCCTTTCTCTCTGTGGAAAATAAATAAAATATATGTATATATTTAAAAAAAATTGTGAATACTTTTATATTTGAATCTCAAATTTGAAATAAAAATGTAGTCTCATTCTTCCAGTTGTAAAATGTTTGTCATGTAAAGCACCTGATATTAGACATGTTATGAAGTAAGTACAATCTTGCATAGAAAATAAGGCGCAGTTCTTTGGCTCCAGTATTTACATGGAAGAGAATAGCATGAGAATTGCTAAAGAGATTGTAATGAGTGCCACACTTCAGCCATACATAGAGGTGTTTAGAAGTAGGAAGGTAGCACATATTTTCTGCCCAGAGAGAAAGCTGAAGAAAGACTCACTGCATGTGCAGAGCTTGCTTTGAATTTTCAGAATGAGTATGAATTAGGCAAATATATAAAGAAAAGTGATTCTAGGGATAATCTTTAGAAAGAATTCCATGCTGACCCTAGCTGGTTTGGTTCAGTGTTTAGAGTGTCAACACTCAGACTGAAGGGTTTTGTGGATTCATTTCAAATCAAGGGCACATACCTCAGGTGCAGGCTCAATCTCTGGCATGCAGGAGACAACCAGTCAATGTATCTCTCTCACATTGATGTTTCTCTCTCTCTCTCTGTCTCTCCCTCTCCTTTCCACTCTCTCTAAAAATCAATGAAAAAATATCCTCAGGTGAACACTGACAAAAACAAAAAGAAATCTAGTAAGAATTTTTTATTTGGTGATAGGAAGAGGGATGAGAAATGAGTGTTGAAGGCCCCCTGAGGGTCCTCAGATACCACTCAAGTCTGAACTTTATCCTCTCAGGACAAGGTGAGAAGAGGATTTGAAGTAGGAAAGTGGCATAATCATATTAGAGATTTATTAATGTTTGGTAAGTGGGTGGATAAGAGAAAGACTGAAGCAGGGAAACAATTCCAATAGTTCGATAAGAGATGATGAAACTAAGTCAAGACAATGGCAGCAGAAATGGAGAAAAGTGATGAAATTGGAAGAAAAAAAATCTATATCAGAGGTCAACTCAATACAACTCTGCGATTAAATAATTAGTTTTCATTAATTTAAAATGAGGAAAGAATTCTGGGATGGTCTCAGCTTTCTGATTTAGATAAATCTGTATATAATGAATGTGTGCCACTTACATGTATATATATTTTTTTTAAAATCCTAGAGGATGGATAAATCCTCCCTGTATTTATTGCACAAATTGGGAAACTATCGAGACATTGTCCCAAGAATCTGAACACTGAAAATCAAAATGTCCTTTTTATTATTAACTATTGAAAACGTTACAGATTTTGCAAAGTGAATCCTCTGACGACTCCCCCGACTTAGACTGAGTCACCCTCTTGTCTGGTCTTGGGGCCAAATGGACAAGGAAGGGCTTCCTCTGCCTCCCCTCAAGCAGATGCCTTCTATACTGAGACAATAAGCACAAGATCCCTTCTCCACAGGCGAGTCGGATTCTTACAAAAAAGAAAAACAAAAACAACCCAAAACTTCAGTATTTGTTAAGTTATGAACACACATCCACACACACATTCATATACACACATACACAAATACATGCGAATTATATAGAAATACTAGTGATCCAGTGCATGAAATTCATGCACAGAGGAAGGGTTCCCTCAGCCCAGTCTGCACTCTCTCCAACTGGGGAATACCTTGGGGGATGTCCAACTGCCGGTTTTGGCCCTATTCCTGAACCAGCTGTCAGACATCCCTCTGGGACCACTGGCTCCTAACCACTCACCTGCCTGACTGCATGCCTGATTGCCTCTAACCTTTTGACTGCCTGCCTGGTTGCCCCTAACTGCCCTCCCCTCTGGCCTGATCTCACCCCCAATAGCTCTCCCCTGCCAGCCAATTTGGTTCTGATTGGTCGATTTATATGCCAGTCAGTATCTCTGGGCCTATCTCCAGGCCTAATCCTCTGATCAGCAGCCCCTGTGGAGGCCCAGAGAGAAACACAGGATGGCTGCTGTGAAAGGCCAGAGAGACAGAGAGAAGCAATAGCTGATCAACAGCTGCCATGGAGGCTGTGGATCAGGCATTGCCTTTCTCTCTGGGCCTGATCTGCAATCCCCTTGGCAGTCAGTGCTCAGTTGCTGTGCCCCCATGAGTGGCATTCACAGCAACCCAGCATTGAAAGCAGGACTGACTTCTGGTGTTTGGCTGAACCTTCAGTTGGTCGTTATGGACTCCAGGTATTTATGTATCAGGATAGTTTTATATAAAATATAAATGGGCAGTTGGGACATCCCTCTCACAATACAGGACTGCTGGATCCCAACAGTATATGTGGAACTGTCAATACACCTATATCTATATATGTGCATTTGATTTTAAATTTATTAGATGATATTAGAATTGTCTTTTTATTAATTTGACATGAGTACTATGATATATAAAATATTAAATATAATAATCTACTTAAAACTTAAGAGATATATTTATAGAACATGTGTGTGAGTGTGTGTGTGTGTGTGTGTGTGTGTGTCTTCAAATATCTTCCTGGGCAAGGAAAACAAAGGAAAAAATAAAAAATTAAATGAAAAACTTTTGCAAGCAGAAGAAACCATTAAGAAAATGTAAAAGGAACCCACTGAATGGGAGAACATATTTTTCACTGATACATCTGATAAGGCATCAATTTAAAAAATACATAGAAACTTATACAACTCAATATCAGGAAGACAAACAATCCAATTAAAAAATGGGCAAAGGACCTAAATAAACATTTCTCAAGAGAGGACATACAGATGACCAATAGACATGAAAAATTGTTCAACATCACTAATCATCAGAGAGATGCAAATGAAAACCACAATGTGATAATCACTCACACCTGTCAGAATGGCAACCATCAATAAGTCAACAAAGAGCAAGTGAGGACCAGGATGTGGAGAAAAGGAAACACTCACACATTCTTGGTGAGAATGCAGAATACTGTACCACTGTGAAAAATATTGAAGTTCCCTCCAAAAATAAAAATGGAACTGTATCCTAAGAAATCCAAAATACTAATTTGAAGGAATACATGCACCCTTATGTTAATTGCAGCATTATTTACAGCTAGAGGCCCGGTGCCTGAAATTCCTGCACGATCGGCAAGGTATGTGTTCCTTAGCTCAGCCTGCACCCTCTCTAATCTGGGACATCCCTCTCACAATCCAGGACTGCTGGATCCCAACCACTTGCCTGCCTGCCTGCCTGCCTGATTGCCTCTACCTGCTTCTGCCTGCCAGCCTGATCACCCCTAACCACTCCCCTTCTAGCCTGATCAATGCCTAACTGCTCCCTGCCAGCCTGATTTGCCCCTAACTGCTCTCCCCTGTAGTCCTGGTCACCCCTAATTGTCCTTCCCTGCAGTCCTGGTCACCCCTACCTGCCCTCCCCTGCTGGCCTGATTGCCGACAACTGCCCTCCCCTACAGGCCATCTTGTTGTGGCCATCTTGTGTTCACATGGGGCAGCCATCTTTGACTATATGGGGGCAGCCATCTCTTGTGTGTTGGAGTGACAGTCGATTTGCATATTGCTCTTTTATTAGATAGAATATCCAAGATCTGGTTACAGCCCATGAATCCAACAGTAGATGCATGAATAAAAAGCTGTGGTACATGTACACAATGGACTATACAGGCGTAAATAAAGGAGATCTTATATGTTTTGACTGCATGGATGTACCTGGAGATTGTTATGCTAAATTAAGTAAGCCAGTCAGAAAAAGACAAATACCATACTATCTCACTTATATTTGGAATCTAATGAACAAAATAAAGTAACAAAACAGAAACTGAGGCATGGATACCTGGAACAGACTGACAACTGTCAGAGGGGAGGGAGACTGGATGAAAGAAGGTGAGGGGATGAACCCAAAAGACATATAACACATAGACATAGACAACAGTGTGGTGATAGCCAGAATAATGGTCAGCAGTTGGTGGAAATGAACACATGGTGGGAAAATGAGGAAGGAAGGAGACTGTGTGTGGAGCTGTGTGTGCGCAATGCAGTATGCAGATGATGTTTCCTTGAGTTATACACTTGAAACCTGTATGGTTTCTGGAACCAATGTCACTGCCATGAATTCCATTACAATTTTTAAAGTAATTTTGACTGATATTGTGTTTTTTCAACCTTCCTATAACCCAAAATAACTTTCAAAAGTGCATTTCACTAAGTTCTATGCATCTATAGCTATATATAAATTGGCACATTAAAGAAGTAGAACATAATTTTCATGTCACATTGATAGTGAAATTGAGGCCTTTAAAAAATTACTTAAAATGGTTACATTACACTCCAGCAAACTCCTACACTACCTTTTATGTTTTACATTTGAACTTGTAACTGGATATTCTCTTAGTTCTGTGATTGGAATTGCCATCTACATTTTTGCACGTAAGAAGCAGGAGAGAAGGATTCATCATATGCAAACATTATTGACTTTATATTAGTTATCTTTGTTCTAAATTAACTTTTCTAAACCGACTCAACAGAATTGGATGGAATTAATTATGGGCTGTTATATCATATATCATAGGTGTCTGTTCACTTCAAGATGCACAATTAAATCTCAACAAATAACTCCCTGGATGTTTTCATTTATCAAGTGGGTTTTTTAAAAGCAACAACCACCTTGTCTTTGGTTTTAATTAGAAAAAGTTGTGTAACCAGTATTCCATTGTAATGGGAACATACATGTAGACATAAATGTAGACAGAGCCACCTTCCTATGTCAGTTGTCAGGTCTCAATATATATGGAATTTTAATTTTTTTCTATAATTTTGCTGATATCCGTTTTCATATATGGAATATATGGAAGACATGAACTTTATGATTCTCATCTTCTTTGTCTCAGCATATTCATCTCTTTCCTGCTTTTTCACTATCTCTGCTTGTGTGCTCTCATTAAACCCTGCAATGCATTTCTTTTTTTTCTTTTTTAATATAAGTAGTTGTTATACTGCTTTGTTTAGATGATAATGACAAAAAAAAAAAATGTCTGTACATGTTCTGTTATAAAAGCAACCATCTCAGGCTAACCACATAAAACATGTAATTTACTCTTTTTCTTAAGATTTTTTTTTATCCTTAATTGGTTTAGTTCACAAATTCAGAACCTGTGGATATAGAGGACCTATTATATTAGTAAGATTGCTCATTAAAAATAACAAATCTCAGTCAGAAACTAAGTTGGGAAAGACAATGGCCACACACCAAGCATGCCCCAGGCATAGCAGTTTGAATGGTCATACCAAGTATCAAACACACAAACAAACAAACAAACAAGCAAAACAGGTCAATGGAGATTTGAACGCTTTTACTCTCTGTTAAAAAAAAAAAAAGAAAAAGAAAAGATTTAATGGATGCTAAAAATAAAGCTAGACCAACTTTCTGTCAATCAAAGAGCCTCAGTTAATTAACTCGCTTGAGAAAGAGACAATACTGCTCCCAACTAGCCCAACATCTGTGATGGAGAGAGAGAGACAGAGATGTAGAATGTCCTCTGGTCCAGAAGATTAAACACTTGGGATCTATATTTCTGGTGGCGTCATAAAATAGATTTCAATAATTCCTTACACAATGGGAGATAAAAAAACGCACACCAACAATGACTCTGATAGGCAGCAGATGTCCTGAGAAACATCCAGAAAGCAGATGGCAGCAGCGAGTGAATAACAAATAGACCTTTGGGATGGAAACATGAAGAATATTACGTGGAAATATTTACTGAAATAGTGTTTGCATTAAAAAAAAAAAACTTTCATGAGTATGTGATTACTTGAAAAGCTTACAATTAGAGAAGGAGAAAAAGATAGAAAAGATATTACTGGAAGAAATACAAAAGTAAAATTTCATGTTAGATATTGCAATGCTCAGTATGCAAATGACCATGTTAGGATTTAATCTATGATCTATATAGAAATGAAGTGAAATGTTACCATGTTACATAGTGATATAACAAGCTCAGATAGATAGATTCTAGCAAGACAAATATCACCTTTCACTTTTTAAAAAAATACAGTGTGCAAAAATATTTGCTGTGATCCCTGCCTCTACAATATCAACTCCACTCCCCACACATATCCTATGGACTTTCCAACTAGAAAACTAATTTTTATATATAAATTCAAAAAGGCACTCATTAAAAATAGCTTTAAAATTTATGTTCTTGATAGAGTAAGTTATGCTTATTTAAATATTGAAAGTTGATCAGGTCATGAACAATTGGGCAGCAGAAATCTGTATCAGACTTGGGAGGATGTTTAGAATAGCTGATTCATCCATCATTCAGCCCCATAAGTGGCATTCCTGGAACATTTTGTTTGTCTTCCACAAAAGTATGTGCCTTTTAAATGATTTTACAGATTTTTACTGGAAAGGTCATGATAACTTAACAATCATAATTCATTTTTTTTCTATTTAAACACCTTGTATACAACTCACAGATCAGCACCATTGCAAGTATTTAAAGTTGCAACATGATCCAAAATGCCAGTCACCTCATTGTGCAAAACTATGAAGCAGCATGATCCCCATTACAAATACAATCATGGCATTTTATATTAAAATATCCCTATTGCAGTTGTTTAAAGACCGAGTTTGCTCACCATTAAAATTAAATTTTCATTGTACTATGGCAAGTGGCAATGAACTGGTAATTGGCTGCGCTTGCTCTTTTCAAATATTAGGATTCATTACCACAGAACAGAGGGCTTGCTAATTTTTCAGTCGGCCAATTGTACAGTACAATTCACTAAACAGAGAGCATGTGATATTTTCTAGCATTTCTCTTCAGCTGTCTTTATTATTTCATTTTGAAGGACAACATATTTCAAGAGTGGGACAATAATATGGTTCTAGGTATTGTATAACTTACTGAAACAGTAATTTACTGACATAAAATTAACTTTATATTTACTTTACAGATATAATCTACTAAGATTTATTTACATGTTCAATAGCTTTAAAAATTGAGATGTTGCCGAAACCGGTTTGGCTCAGTGGATAGAGCATCCACCTGCAGACTGAAAGGTCCCAGGTTCGATTCCTGTCAAGGACATGTATCCTGGTTGGGGTCACATCCTTGTAGGGGGCGTGCAGGAGGCAGCTGATCGATGTCTCTCTCTCATCGATGTTTCTCTCTATCCCTCTCCCTTCCTCTCTGTAAAAAGTCAATAAAATATATATTTTAAAAAATTGAGATGTCTACTTAGTTTAAAGGATATGTCTGTGCTTTAATTATATAATTATAGAATATTTCATGGCGTATTTACCAGAAAGTCGTATATATTCCAATCAATTATCTCAAAAGCACTCTGTATTACTTTGGATAATATCTTTGATAAGAATATATTTTTTTAAAATAATTATTAGCATTAAATGATCAACAAACATTTTCTTTCGGATTAAAAATATTATTACTTTTTAGCAAACGCTGTAAATGAGAATTAACAGTTTTATTAACATAACAGTTTTATCATGTTGTAAATGAGGCCTAACAGTTAAGCAATACCTAATGGTGCCCGCCATCCGTTTTAACTTTTCATTTGATCGTATCAGTGTGAATTTGGTTTTGCTTGTACTTGTAGACAAGTCCTGAATAACACTGACTTAAGGAAAATCAAAGTTTATTTGTCTCACAAGCGAAGTGCAGATACGGTGCAGCAGTTCCACAAATCTCGGGAACTCTGGTTCTTACTTCGTATTTGGTGTGTTCGCCACAAAATGTAGTTTTCATCCCCTGATCCAAGACGTTTGTTCTAACTGCAGCTATTTCAGTATTTCAAACCAGGGAGAGAAGAGGAAAAGTTGGTGCCCTCGCTCTTTTTCAGATGCTTTATAAACCATCTGTAAAGCATCCCCACTGACATATTTCAGCTCAGAATTGAATCAATGGCCATACTTCGTTGCAAGGAAGAGTGAGAAATGTAACCTTTATTCTGGGACCTAAAGGTCCAGCAAAAATAAAATGTTATCGCTACGTTGGGATTATTGGAAATGTTAGTCATTTCTGATACAATTATTATGAGTGCATTTCCAGTACTTAAAATAATTAATAACAATACATATACATGTATTAAATAAATAAATGCAATAAGCTAGATTTATTTCAATTAACTCTAATGTTCTCTATAACCTTGTTAGTTGATAATTTAGATTTAATGAAAATGCTCTTATGTCATGGAAATATAATGTTTTGTTTTTGCTTTTTGTTAATCTCCACCTGAGCATATTTTTTTCCATTGATTTTTAGAGAGAGTGGAAGGGAGTGTGAAGGACAAGGGACAGAGAAACATCAATGTGAGAGAGACACACCAATTACTTGCTTCCCCTGTACATGTCTTGAGCGGGGCCAGAGATCAAGCCTGCAACTGGGGTATGTTTCCTTGATGAGAATCAAACCCACAACCCTTCAGTCTACAGGTGGAGGCTCTAACCACTGGGCTAGGGCTGTAAATGTCAAGTTTTAAAAACCTTAGTCTATTTTTCCTCAAATTGTGTTTTTTTTTTTTTTTTTTTTTTTTTTTTTTTTTTTTTTTTTTTTTTTACTGCATTTCATCATAAAATTACATTTCTAATACAGTGGTACCTCGAGATATGAGTGCCCTAACATACGAGATTTTGAGATACGAGCTATTTTTGCTTTGAAATACGAGCAACATTTGAGATACGAGTAATCGTGAGGATCAGCCGGCTGCACAGGACCCACCAGTTTACCACGACTCGAGTGTCTCATAGTTTCCCACACCTCAAGGTTATGGAACGAATTAAACTCGTATCTCAAGGTACCACTGTATTTCCAGTCTAGGTCAATCTTTACCTATAAAATGTCAATTTAGTACAACATAGTAATTAAGAGAATGGAACCTCGAGCATACTGCCTAACTGTCTGCGATTGGGCTAGTTATTTAAGCTCTCTGTGAGTGAGGTTTACTATCTTTAGCATGGGGATAAACAACAAGTTAATAAAACTAAATTACTTAGCAGAAACCAGTTTGCCTCAGTGGATAGAGCGTCGGCCTGAGGACTGAAAGGTCCCAGGTTCAATTTCGGTCAAGGGCATGTATCTTGGTTGCTGGCACATCCCCAGTAGGGGATGTGTAGGAAGTGGCTGATCTATGTCTCTCTCTCATCAATGTTTCTAACTCTATCTCTTTCCCTTCCTCTTTAAAAAAATCAATAAAATATATTTTTAAAAAATTAAATTACTTAGAATAATACTAGGAGAGCCAGACAAGGTGACACCATGATACAGCCTTCTAGTTTTCATGTTCTTGTGTGATCCCTTCTTTCCTGAGTGTGTACAAAATCTGTGGTTCACTTCAAACCAATAAAATACAGCAAAATTAACAGGATGTATATGATTATGTAGGTATTGGAATACCTCCTTGCACTGAGATTCTCCCTTGTCACCTTTGAGGAAGTGAAAGGGAATGCTAAGAAGGCTTCCATGGCAGGTAACTGAGGATGGGCATTTGCAGACAGCTGCTGGCAAGAAACTGAAGATCTCAGTGGAACAGTCCACCGGGAAATAAATGCTGCCAGCAGCAAAACAAGCTGGGAAGCAGGTCCTTCCCCAGTTGAGCTGCAAATGAGACCACAACCCTGGTCAACACCTGATCACGTGATTGCAGCCTGGTGATGAGAGACATTGGATTAGAAGCTACAGAGGAGCAGAGAAACCCGTCAAGCATGGTGTTCTGTAAACCTAGTAACATTGGGTCACCTTTTAATATGGTTTTGGCAGGATATGTCAGACGAGAACTAAGAATCGGCCATTACGATAATGAAATAGAGACCATCACTGTATTGGTTGAAATCAGGTTTGGTGGAACAGCGCGGTGAAAAGTCTAATTGGAATAGATTTAGAGAGGAGCAATGGAGAGGATTGAAATCAGCTAGCATAAACAACTCTTTAAATTAATTTCCAAGCCAAAGGAGCAGAGAAATAGCAGAACAGAAGCTAGGAAAGTGTGGGCAGGAGATAGGTTTATTTTTGTTGGCTTTAAAATGAGATAGATACAATCTTGTTTGTATGCTAGTGTTGTCTTTGAGTAGGTGAGGGTGCATGAGTTCTCAGGCACGAATGAAAAGCTGACTTGGGATGGAACTGTTAGCTCACGGCTCATAGGAGTCAGATTATCCGAACAGATTCTGCTGGGTGAACAGGAAGGTAGGTGGCAACTTGATACTTCTGATGACTTTGCAAGTAAAATCAGAAACACCGCTGAGAACGGGGAGATAGCAGAGATTCCAACTGAGAGGGTAACGTATGAAATAATCACTCAAAGAGCAACATGCATAAGAAGTTCTCTTTGGTAAATAACTGCTCAGAGAGTGAACGGAATAAGAAGTAGTGTTTTGATTGCCAAGCACAGCGTTAAGGGCACATTGCAGGTTAGCGATCCTGAATGGGAGGTGCAGCAGTCAGTAAATCCATGCTTTCCTTCCATCTGTATCCAAGGTGTGTGGCAGAATGCGGGGGATGTGTGTGTGTGTGTGTGGGAGGGGGCACGTCGCTATATTTATTCCTTTGGTTTATGTGTTTTTCCAAAGCAAGCATGATTAAATAAAATGGAGGCACAATTATAAGTTACTATGAAATTAAACTGAAGGAAAAACAAAATGAATACTAAATTAAAGAGAAACAAAATGAATACTGAAATTAAACTAAAGAAAAAATAACGTGAAAAAAACTGAGAGAGAGTGAAAAGATGGCAGAATCTGTGGTAGGCAGCTCCAAAAGACTGACCGAGTTGAGGCTTTAGTGAAAAGGAGCAGGACATCCAAGAGGTTTTGATCCCTGAGAGGGTGTGTAAAACTGAGATAATGAAGATGGTGCAGTTATGCTATTGGCTTATTCTTTTTTTTTTAATATATTTTATTGATTTTTTTATAGAGAGGAAGAGAGAGAGATAGAAAGTCAGAAACATTGATGAGAGAGATACATCAATCAGCCACCTCCTGCACGCCCCACAGTGGAAATGTGCCCAGAAGCAAGGTACATGGAACCTGGGACCTTTCAGTCTGCAAGCCGATGCTCTATCCACTGAGCCAAACCGGTCTTGGCTATTGGCTTATTCTTGATTAGGGTCATGCAAGTAAATGTTTATGGTACAGTGGGAAAATGATTATTGAAAGAGAACAGTTACGCAAGATCCAAATCCAGGGAATTTCAAGGGCCATCTACATGGTTCTTGACTTTACTAAAGATTATGTCCAAACATTTTGGGAAAAAGCCAGGAATTGAAACCTTCAGGAAATGAGGAGAGACCTGGAGCTTTGTAAATATTAGTAACAATCAGAAGTTGTGCATACTATATTGTAGGAATGAGGGTTTTTAGACTGTGGTCCATGTACCTACACCATTAGCATCATTGGGACCTTATTAGAAATAAATATTCCTTCACATCCCAGACTACTGATAAAATATTCTTAGAAAACTCAGCAATCTCTGTTAATAAGCCTTCCTGACGATTCTGATCCATAATAAAGTTTGAGAAGCACTGGTATAGTATAAAGACATGAGATCTAAACTTGGAGATTTAAGAACAGCTGAGGAAGATTGGACTAGAAAGAGCCAGGGAGAGCAAAGTTGACTAATTTTAGCTTAGTGGACACAGAGGTGGGGCATATCTAATTTATAATAAGTTAGGATATCAGCCTTTATTGACTACTTGTTATAAACCGGGAAGTATGATGAAGGCTTTATATGATGGTCTAATTTAATAAAAAGAACTACTCTATATGGTAAGTACTATTTAATTCCATTTTGCTGAAGAGGAAACTGACATGACATTATGTTAAAAGGCTTGCGTCATGTCGTGTATTGGATGTATTTCCATTATCTCTTCCTTTTTATAATTTATAATAAAATCAAATATTTATTTCTCAAATTCTCTACCTCAGATTATAGTGTTGACCATACATTTTGCTGCCAATCTTGCACAGAATAACTCATTCTTGAGTTACTCTGTGCAATATTGTGATTTCCAAGAAACATATATTTGTTCATTCATCTATAGTTGTTCTTCCTTGCGTCCTGGTTCACAGATCTCAAAATCCTTGGAATTTTCTCAGCAACAAAACAAACAGGAGCATCTTTGGTCACATGATGCAGTCCTTGTCCTCAGTTCCTGAAATTGCTTCAAGGGTGAACTAGGTGTCTTGTTATTCAAAACAAGTCCCTTTCTACCACCACCGGGCTTCTATTAATGAGGTGACTTTGGATCCCTCTTAAGAATTGGGGCCTGGTTGCCAGGAGGCCCAACCATGTAATTAGAAGTCTGGAACTTTCATTCCACCTCCAGCCTGGAGGTTGAATCAATCACCAACAGCCAATGGTCAATGACCTAATCAATCATGTCCGTGTATAATGAGGACTCCATAAAATCCCCAAAGGGCAGATTTGGAGAGCTTCTAGGTTGGTGTAGCTGTGGAGATTTGGGGCCAGTGTGGCAGCAGGAGAAGGCATGGATGCCTCTGAGCCCTATCCCCAGACCTTGCATTCTGCATCTCTTTCATATGGCTATCACTGAGTTTATATCCTTTTATAATAAATGGCTGACCTAGTAATTAAAATGCTTCTCTGAGTTGTCTGAGCCACTCTAGCAAATTAATCAAACATAAGGAGGAGGTCATGGAATCTCTGAATTTATGCCATTTGGTTAGAAGCCCAGGTATCAATCTGGACTTGTGATGAGAAACTATGGTTGGAAAGTAGTCTTTTAGGATTGAACCCTTACCCTGTGGAATCTGGTACCATCTCTGGGTCAGTTGTGTCAGAACTGAGTTGACCTGTAGGACACCTGGCTGGTGTCAGGAGAATTGCCTACTGCTGGGGGGCATTGCCCCCACCATTGGAATTAGTTGTAATTAGGACTCTTTACTCTGACTGGTTTGCATGTTTCTCAAAAATCCAGTGGGTGCCGAGACCAGTTTGGCTCAGTGGATAGAGCGTCGGCTTGCGGACTGAAGGGTTCCAGGTTCGATTCTGGCTGGGAGTATGAACCTTGCTTGCGGGCACATCTCCACAGTGGGGTGTGCAGGAGGCAGCTGATCGATGTCTCTCTCTCATCGATGTTTCTGACTTTATCTCTCTCCCTTCCTCTCTGTAAAAAATCAATAAAATATATTTTTTAAAAAAAGTTCAGTGGACAGTGCTAAAGCTGCCCTAACGCATCCTATATAACATTTTTCAAGCTTCATGAGAAGAGCAGGATTGCAATGGATCTGCTGTCTTATCTGGTCAAAATGTCCTCATTTATTTAAGACTCACAGTTGGTATTTAACAGACAAAAATTCAGTGGCAGAGCTTGATAGAAATACGTAATCCCCATTAAAATAACTTTTCCATTATGCACCCAACTTTTTCTGTTGAGTGATATTTATATGAGCACACTTGTACTATGTTTAATATCTCTTTGCTCAGGCTCAGTGTTAATTGATGGCTGAAAATGTAATTTTTCAGAAATGCGCCACCCCTGAGTTCCTTCCTACACACAGGTGCGAAAGTAATCTATCTAAAATGTGAAACTGATCATGTTACTTCTCTGATTAAAATTCCTTTATAATGTTCTATCACAGCTGAGATTTTACCCATTTCTCTTTTTTAGTTTTAACACTGAAAAATGGCAGAGACTATTATATAATCTCTAGAACTGTTTCCCCTTTCTTCCTTCCTTCCCTTCCTTCTTTACTTTTTTTTTTTAAATATATATATTTTATTTATTTTTTACAGAGAGGAAGAGAGAGGGAAAGAGAGTTAGTAACATTGATCAGCTGCCTCCTGCACACCTCCAACTGGGGATGTGCCCACAACCAAGGTACATGCCCTTGACTGGAATCAAACCTGGGACCTTTCAGTCTGCAGGTTGACGCTCTATTCACTGAGTCAAATCAGTTAGGGTCCTTCTTTTCTTTCCTCTCTCCTTCCTTCCTCCCTCCCTCTCTTCCTTCCTTCCTTCCTTCCTTCCTTCCTTCCTTCCTTCCTTCCTTCCTTCCTTCCTTCTTTCCTTCCTTCTCTTTCCCTTCTTACTTATCTATCTATCTATCTATCTATCTATCTATCTATCTATCATCTATCAGCTATCTATCTATCATCTATCAGCTATCTATCTATCATCTATCTATCTATCATCATCTACCTTCTCTGGTAGACTACTGGTCCCACCCCCTCTGCAGTCAAGGTAGCCTGGGTTTTAATCATGAAATGTGATTAACAATGAAACAAGGGTCACATCCAGTCCAAGTTTGTCAGGGAAACAGGTATGTCTTTTTCACCTGCTCTCATTTCTGCTGGCTTGAAACCATCTCCAACCAGGATGACCCCAGCCATGCTGGTGAAGACTGGTTCTTGGGTGACTCAGTGGAGTGGAGCACTTCTCGCCTCTGAATCCCCTATGCACTGATAAGAAATGCCACTATAAACTCATGTAAGTGCCGAGACCGGTTTAGCTCAATGGATGGAGCGTTGGCTTGCAGACTGAAAGGTCCCAGGTTTGATTCCGGTCGGGGGTATGTACCTTGCTTGCGGGCACATCTCTACTGTGGGGTGTGCAAGAGGCGGCTGATTGATGTTTCTCATCGATGTTTCTGACTTTCTACCCCTCTCCCTTCCTCTCTGTAAAAAATCAATAACATATAAATAAATAAATAAATAAATTCATGTAAGTGAAAAACAAACATTTATTACGTGAACCCTTAGATTCGCCAGCATTGACCTGTCCAGGCACCTGTGTTACTTGAACTTATCTAGCCTGTGAATGCCTCATGAACATTTCATATTTGTATTCAAATTATCTGTATATAAATCTGGTCCAGTCATATTATTGTGAGCTCTTGATAAAAGGCACGGTACCTGAGATTCATCTGGAAGCATCCATTGATCAATAAAGTGTAATTGTGGAATAATACCTAAGTTAAATCTATGTGGCTCAAGTATTTTGTCCGCTTATATCAAACGGATCAGAAAAAAAAAAAACACAATCATACTACAGTTTAAAAAAATATTTTTACTATTGAAAATTTTACTTATACAGCAATGAAGAAAATTGTTTTGCTTTTTTTAATTTATGTAAAGCATTTTAAATTATTACTAGAATGTAACTGCCTATTTGGAAAGCACCATTGTGTAAAAAGCTATAGAAAATTGCATGTTTTATTTTGCAATCTTAAAAGAAGCTTCCAATGATACAGAAGATTATACTTATATTTTAAAGATGCAATTATGTCCTGTACTTCTCTTGATTTATTTAATTGGCTAACAATATATCTACATGAGGTGAATTAACCAAGGTAGCAATTAGTATACTGAGAGATGTCACTTGTTAAATGGGTGAGCAATCACGTGGACAAACACTTTACACTCAACACCTAATTGACTTAACAGAAATCAATACCTATGCCTTCTTTGGCTCTAAGTGGTTTATGGAGTACAGTCTCAACAAACTGTAGTAATGTAATCACCACTACACATCATGGCTGTCTTTAATAAAAGCAATACATAGCTGGTGAAAGGAAGTTTCTGTTTCATGATATTCATCTGTAAGTGTTGGGTATAAATTTGAGGGTTACTAGGTGAAACTATAATTTAACCTTTTAAAAATTACTTGATGCTCTAATTTTCATTATTTGGGTATTAATCAAAAGTCATGATTTTAACACTAAGAACTATCTTTTAAGCAAGACATTAACTGAGGCAATTATTGCTATTAAACAGACGAGGACCACAGACCAGGTCCCTTGATTCCCAATAGACTGCTCACTCCCAGTGATTCTCGGTAAATGTAGTACCACAAGTACGGAAGAGCTTGCAAATATATAGACTTATTTATAATTGTCACAAATATTGGAGAGCATCTCTGTCCTTAATGTACAGTGGATAAGAAGACTGCGGGGACATTCCACTCACATTTCAAAAGATCACTGGACATTCAAGAAAGTGAAACACCTTTTTATAATGATCTGATTTAGAACCTGTTTAAAGCAGGTTCAACACGAGTTACTTTTTGAAGTATTAATATATACAGAATTTTCCACTGATTTAAATTTCCTTTAAGTCAAGAGATGATTCAAAATTTTAGCAAGAATGTTTTACTATCTTGGAAACTCAAGGCTTTTTAATATGCCTGATGGCTTTTAAATATTATAATTTTAATGGCTTGAGAAAAATACATAATTGAATATTCCCAATGTCGACAAAAGTAAAAGAGGTAATTTCTTTTTTTAAAAAAAAATATATATTTTACTGATTTTTTTACAGACAGGAAATGAGAGGGATAGAGAACTAGAAACATTGATCAGAAAGAAACATCGATCAGCTGCCTCTTGCACACCTTCTACTGGGGATGTGCCTGCAACCAAGGTACATGCCCTTGACCGGAATCGAACCCGGGACCTTTCAGTCCGCAGGTTGGTGCTCTATCCACTGAGCCAAACCAGTCAGGGCAAGAGATAACTTCTTAAACATTTACACATTAAAGTACACTTTCCATACCTTGTATCTGAACTATCTTACATAAACAGTACTATTTTTTAAGAAGAAAAAAACAAAACAGAACTGTGCTCGATACCCTCAATGACTTCATGTCTTGCTCTGATTAAATTCCTTATTCTTTACCTAGCCTAAAAGAGCTTAATGATCTTGCTCTCTCCTAACTCAACCACAGCTTCGAACTCATCTTCTAAAAATCCACCTCTTTCTATGTTTCAGCCACATTGACTTTATACTAATCCCATACCTGCTCAGAGTCTTTGCACTTATTTCTTCTGCATGGAACACTTTACTGTCCACCATCTGTGCATTATTTCCCTCCACTCTTCTGTTTTCTGCCTAAATTTCACTTCCAGCTACCCTACTTAAACCAGAATTATTTCCTGATCCATCAAAAACTGTCACTCACTAGCCCTATATATTTTTTATTTTGATTTAGCTCATATTTCACAACCAATTATTTACCATTTTCTTTGTTCATTTGTCTAACCCAACGAAAATATAAATAGCTCTGAAAGCACTGTTATTTTGAACACCTAGTATTTTCTCCAATGCTAAGAAAGTGACACAAAAGAGCTCTTATGCCAAGACCGGTTTGTCTCAGTGGATAGAGCATCAGCCTGCAGACTGAAAGGTCCCAGGTTCGATTCCGGTCGGGGGCATGTACCTTGCTTGTAGGCACATCCCCAGTGGGGGACGTACAGTAGGCGGCTGATTGATGTCTCTCTCTCATTGATGTTTCTGACTTTCTATCCCTCTCCCTTCCTCTCTGTGAAAAATCAATAAAATATATTTTTTAAAAAAGAGCTCTTACCATCTGGGAAATAATTGAATAAATAAATTGCATTGTATTTGTTATTACTAATATTTACCGTATTTTCCGGCATATAAGACTCCTTTTTAACCCAGGAAAATCTTATCAAATTCGGGGGTCGTCTCATACGCCAGGTGTCATCTTATAGGGCGAATATATCCCAAACTCTATATTTTAACTGGAAAAGTTTGGGGTCGTCTTATACGCCCTGTCGTCTTATACACAGGAAAATATGGGTGATTATTTTATTTTTGTTCAGGAAAATACACTAACACAATTTAATAGTAGTTCACTTAATAAAAGCGTTGTTAAAGAAGTTACTAAAAATTGTGTCTCTGGCAAAAGCACTTCTTTTGCTCAGAGGTAAGTAAGTTATGACTTCCTTGTACCTCATCAAACTGCCAAAGAGTAATCGGGGTTACAAGAAAATAACAGAAGCTTGTTTAAAGTTAAACATTGCGCATTTTATAAATCAAGAAAGCCTCCATAAATTCCCTAATCCTCTATTCCACAATATAGCAAAGAGGCACTTTCTACATCAAAGCTTTTACTATGTAAGTGGCAAAATAAATCAAGCTATTTCCCAACACAATGTAATTTATTGAGTCTTTGTTGAGGAAAATGTCACTTCAGTCGGAGACTTCCTTTGTGAGCGTGGCACTATCATGGTAACTTCTACCAACGCCAAATAAAGAGTTTTAAAGGTTTCCACCGGGTGGATTTACAAACTGCTTCTTCAAAGGAAAATTTCAGTTTATGAAAATGACAACACGGAACAAAGTAGCAGCTCTTCTGCAATGCTAGTCACTTAAAAAAAAATAATAGAATTCAGATGTTGAACTAGTCAAAATTGAAAGCGTATTATACCAAGAGAAACACAATAAAACATCAGAATAAAGAACACAGACAATGGCAAATTAAACCCATCGGCTTGACTGTAGGATAAATGTTGGCGAATCATTAATCTTTTAAAGGTGTCTCTTGGAAAGAAATTACATTGTCAAATGCATTTGTTACACCACTTGGCGTTGCATTGATGCATTGACGCACTATTAATGTACACACACTGGAATCTCTGTTCACCCCAGCAACTTTAATTGCTGCTTCTCCTCTCCCTACTGTGGCTGAAACGCAGATCTTGATGAAGGCATTATCACATAAAATTAGTATTTTTATATGGAAACTAGGAGCCCAGCACGTGATTCGAAGTTGTGCAGCGACACCCACCCTCCAGTTGCCAGTCTGGCTCTATCTTGCTTTCAGGGACCCGCAGCAGCTGTGGCCGTGGCCAGTCCGGCCCTGCCTCCCTCTCCAGTCCTTGAAGCAGGCACCATCGCTGCTGATCAGTCCCTTCCCCAGCACAGGCACACAGAGGCCCCTACCGCCCTGCCCCCAATGCTGTGCGTGCAACCTCCTTCTGTCCAATCGACCTGTTATGGCATCCTGGTTAATTTGCATATCTCTATATATTTTTTACATAATATTATCATGCTCTCTCAAGATAACTTTGCAGTGATATATATATATATATATATATATATATATATATATATATATACACATACATACATACAGTGGTATCTCAAGATACGAGTTTAATTTGTTCTGTAACCTTGAGGCATGGGAAACTATGAGAAGCTCGAGTCGCGGTAAACTGGTGGGTCATGTGCAGCCGGCCGATCTGCGCAATTACTCCTATCTCAAATGTTGCTCGTATTTCAAAGCAAAAATCACTCACTCAATGGCAATGATCTCAAAAAGCGTAAGTTAGGGCACTCGTATCTCGAGGTACCACTGTGTGTATGTGTGTGTATATATATATATAAAACAAACTGCTCCAATATTAGTACAACTGCACAAAAAAAGGCATTAGTTAAGGCCTTAAGTAAAATCTTGCTTCTGGAAAACAAAAGATCACTGATATTAACTCTCCAGTTGGAAAAATATGTAAGTGAATATTCCTAATGTTGACTAAAGAAAAATAGGTCAGTTACTTCTTAAGGACTACAGTATGCATCCTTAAAATGTACAAGGTCAGTACATTTTCCCCATGCAAGTTTATTGTCTAATGAATGCAACTTAAGAAGATAATGTGATACTTGAACAAATACAAAGAGAATATAATCCAATCTAATACAAGAAAAACATGCCAATTGGCCTTACCTCTGCTATGCCCATAAGTCACGCCTACCAGCCCATCAGGAACTAGTATGCAAATTAACCAAACCAATAGGGTGGCTAATTTGCATGTCCCAGAGGGAAGACAGAAGATAGTATAGAAGGAAGCCAAGAGCTTCAGAAGGGAAGGAAGCTGTGGAGAGGTAAGCAGGGTAGTGGAGAAGGGAAGGAAGCAGGTAGAATGGGGAGCAGGTGGGGCAGTGGAGATGGGAGGGAAGCAGTCAGGGCGGGAAGCAGACAGGGCTGCAGAGAATGGAGGGAAGCAAGTCTTAAAGGGCAGTCAGACATCCCTTGAGTGGTCCCAGATTGTAGAGGGTGCAGGATGGGCTGAGGGACACCCCCCCATGCACAAATTTCTTGCATAAGGTCTCTAGTTATTTCATATATTGACAATGAGAAATACACTGAGTAAAGCCATCAAAACTATTGCTGGGCACAAAGTCAGAAATAGATTTTACATAATTCTTTATTAACATAATTTTTATCATGTAAAAATCAATGAGAGAGCATGATAATATTATTTTAGTATATTGGTTTTAGTAAGAAAAAAACATTTCTATAGTACCTTTTAGATAAAGGGAGAAACTTCTTTGTTGCAAAAGATTCTCTATTAACATCCTATCTGTATCTCTATTTATGTTTTTTAAGAAGCTAAGAAATAATTTTTAAGAAATGTGGCCTAAACATGGAGCTAGCCCAACTTCTAGATATGTTTTCCTAAAGATGCACTTTCAGATAAACTGAAAATCTTTTTTCTTGTAAAAGAAATGTGGATCTAGTCAATTACATGAATGATTAATTAGATACTTAAAATAATGAAACAAGCGGCATGTTCAGGATTATTTTAACAAATTAATGTCTGTCTTCAGAAGAGATTGAAACTACAAGACTGTTCCTCAGAAAAGAAAATGCTGTGCTTCATATTTTGGATTCATCTTAACCAACTTAACCTGATTTACATTCTTTCTTTTTTTTTAATTTTCTTGCACAAATAACCTTAAAATTATCTAAAGAAATTATTTCTAATCCTCTAACTTGGATGAATCTGGAGTGGTCAGAAAAAAAAAGATCTCTAATTCTTGTCACCTTAAGTTTACCCTTAAAACCTTTTCATCTTTTCCTGAATCATTGTTTTTCTGACCTGTTCATTTATTTATTGAACATCACCTTGCTTCCCTCACATACAACTGTATTTTTTTTAACCTTTCTCTTTTCTCAGAAAGGTACCACTGTTGTCATTTCAAAGTTCAAGTTCAATGCGCATACAACACTGATCCTGATCACAAGTAATGTGTAATATCAGTTATTGAAATCACACATCTAAATGAAAACAGCAAGTATTCTTTTGTGAAATACCTACGAGTAGCATTTACTTGACTTAGTAGCAATTTAGGAATGGAAAATCATTTAAATTGTTAAAATACATCTTGGTGATTTACCTTCTCTCTATTAGGTTGACTTACATTTTTAAAAATAAAATTTAGATGCACAGACTGTAATAATTGGGGCCAACTTTTGTACTGGAATTCCAGTCGTTAATGTCAAGCTACTAGTGACAGAGAATGCAGTCTTTACTATCATTATTAATATTACTAGAAGTCTGTTGCATGAAATTCCTTCATGGGAGGGGACCCAGCTTGCACTGTGTCACAATTGAACATCCCTCTCACAATCTGGGATCGCTGGCTCCTAACTGCTTGCCTGCCTGACTGCCTGACCACTCCTAATCACTATGCCTGCCTGCCGGACCACCCCTAACCACTTGGTCAACCCTAACCACGTGGCCTGCCTGCCTGATTGCCCCTAACTACTTGCCTCCTGATTATGCCTAACCACCTCTGCTTCAGCCCCCGTTGCTGTGGCTTCATCTGGAAGGACATCCAGAATGATGTCTGGAATGTTGTTTGGCTGTCAGTTCTAATTAGCATATTATGCTTTTATTATTATAGATTATTATTATTACTACTATCATTATTATTGGCTGGGAGAAGATAGACCCAGTTGTTTTCAGAACTGCCTCTTATATGGTTCATACAATCCCCCAAACTTCCTTAACCTGTATCATACATTTTTTTAAATGGAAAAACCTGTTAAAACCTATTTATATTTACTTATTTTAAGTTTCTGGCCTGTCATTCTTTAGGCATTTCCTCCTGATTTTTGAATTTTTGTAAAATTTCTCTGTAAAATAAAGTATTGTCTCCAGGAAGATTTCATTTACTTTTCTGTTTGTTATAAAACATATGAACACATAGACAAGTAATTTTCTTCTAATGCTTCAGTTATAATGGCATTATTCATTTTTGAGGGATTTCACAACAACAAAGCAAAATAATGTCAGAAATATCAAGTAAAAATGTTAAATCATATACAATATGCTCATATTCTTTTAGAGTATTTTTTAAATCCAAATATCTTTACTGGATCCTTATTGCCACTTCATTCAAATTTACTTGGCTACTCATGTTTCTTCTTCCTGTACCTGCTGTCCTTTCTGGCCAATTTACTTTTTGTACTTTATTCCCTTAGTATCTGTCGCATACTCTGAGTTTAGTCCTAAGTCTATAGGTTTCTACTACCTGAGAGGATTTCTTTCATGAGGATACTGAGAGAGTAAGATAGAGAGGGAGAGGGAAAATAAAATGTGTGTCACTGAACCAGACACCACCATGGAGAATGTGACTCAGTGCATTACAGACTTGACTTTCTCAGGGATAAAATCTGGAGGAGTCTTTCACTCCCTTCCTTCACTTATTGAGAATTAAGTGCCTTTTCTGGAAGGCAATGACTTCTTAGTCTCCATTTGAGTGGCCTACGTGACTTTAGAAAGACTTTGAAGTTGAAAGAATAGACAGAAACTCGAGGTGATTTAAATCAACTCTATCCCCAACTTCTTCTTCCAGTCAAGATGGAATAACAAAGACCATATGCATCAACCCTTTGGAAACAACTAAAAATATTGGACAACGTATGAAACAAGTACATTGAAGATATTTAACTTACAGGCAACAAAGGGCTTGATCCATGAGAGAGTGGTGAGTTAAGATCTAAGGCTGCCATGATTTCCTGGCTGGAGAAAAATGTCTATGGTTTAACACGGGAAATGGGAACTCAGGTGGAATCCCAAACCCTCTCTGAATTCAGTTGTTGGTCTGTGAGCCTGGAGAAGCCAGGAAAGCTAGCATTCATGGGTAAGAGTCCTGCAGGAGAGAAATGTGGACAGAGCGGAGTCTGGAGACCAGTAGTGTCCCACTCAAGTATTCAGATTAGGGCTGTGCACAAAGCAGCTGAGTCCAGGGGAGTAAGTATGGATATAATGAGGACCACCATCATGAGTCTTAGAAGGTATTTCTACTCTCTGAATTCCTCTCACAGTGCAATAGCGCTTCTGAATTATTCTCTGGCTGAACAATGGAATGTCACACCCTTCACTTGTTCTTTCACGTTTTAACTACCATACATCAGGGATCCTATCATGGTACATTCAACATCAAGAAAATTGATACTAGCCGAAACCAGTTTGACTAAGTGGATAGAGCGTCGGCCTGCGGACTGAAAGGTCCCAAGTTCGATTCTGGTCAGGGGCATGTATCCTGGTTGCTGGCACATCCCCAGTAGGGGGCGTGCAGGAGGCAGCTGATCGATGTCTCTCTCTTGTCGATGTTTCTATCTCTCTGTCCCTCTCCCTTCCTCTCTGTAAAAAAAATAAATAAAATATATAAAAAAAATTAAAAAAAATTGATACTAGTTATCCATTAGAGACCAGGAAAATAATCGAGGGTAGGAACATGGGTCCATTGGACACACCATGAGATGTACTAGAGTCAGGAATCTAATTATCACTTGGGCTCCTTTAAAAATCTGTCTAATTGGGATATGGAGAAGGTGGAGGACACTCTAGGCATTTTAGTATCTGTATCACCTTAAGCTCTGTTTTTTTTAATATCTCTCAAAAAGTCTAGCTATTCTTTCTCTACTGTACTAGCAACCGGCCACAATTTACTTTCAAGAAGAGCTGAGGCAATATTTATTGCACCAGATCTTTCTAGGATAATAACCCTTTAAAAATTATTATGCTAGGTCTCATCATTGCTTTCCATACAGAAATCTGGAGAGGGATCACGAATTTCCACTGTGGTAGCAATGAACAACTTTTGAGTTTCTTCGCTTGTAGAAGTCAAACCATAAATACCCTCTCATCGTACATCTGCCTCTCCCACAGGAGCGTTATTATGTATTAATAAGCACTTAGACTCATTGTGGAACTTTGCACTTCGGTTGTGACCCTAGCACTGTTTCCATTAGAATATTATTCTAACACCTCTCTCATGGTAAGTGCAGCCACCTCGTTTCTACCATTCCATCATTCCCAGTTGATAGTAAATGGAAGAAGCCCAGTTCCATGCAACTGTTTTTGTCAGCGCCTGCTGACCTTAAGGATTGCAGTGTCCTCTATACTGGTGCCACCTCTATTGCTTTTGGGTAATGTTTTCTGGGCCATCCTGGAGAACAAAGTCAGATAATGTGTTATCCAGTCTAAATAAAAAAAAAAAAATCTTGATATTTTAAGCTTCTTTCTTGAGTTTTCTTACCCCTTTCTCCATACTCTGGCAAGGCTGAAATTAATGGAATCTCTTTTGGTATAGGCTCCTGTTGGGTCCTCCAAGAAGCCGTCCCAATAGTGTACCAGGACCAGATGCAGGTGTCCTTGTCAACATGTTAAAAACGTGACTATTGGAGAAGAGATCAAACAACTAGAAACTCAAATGTATTCAGTTACATATTCCACCTACTTCCTATACCACAAGCTCAAGATCCACTCTCAGATATTTTTTCTTATTCCTGCTGGTACATAATGTCAAACCCTGCAATATTTTTTTTAAAGTAAAATACTTAATCCCTCAGCAGGGGCTATGCTATTGAGCTGGAGCATTTGCTGAGATCTAAACTTAGCAATCTGTCTGGGGACAATGGTGGGTGTAGGGGTAAATCTAGGCAGGATAAGAAAAATACTCGAGAGAGAAATGCTTTGAGTGAGGTTTCTCTAAGATCTACAGGCAGGCAGGCAGCTAACTTCTAGCAACAAGGCGAGCGATGCTTGTGCCAGCCCTGAGTGTTTGAAGTTATTTGTGGATACAAGAGTTGCACATACAGCCGAGACCGGTTGGGCTCAGTGGATAGGGCATCGGCCTGCGGACTGAAAGGTCCCAGGTTCGATTCTGGTCAGGGGCATGTATCTTGGTTGCAGACACATCCCCAGTGGGGAGCATGCAGGAGGCGGCTGACCGATGACTCTCTCTCATTGATGTTTCTAACTCTCTATCCCTCTCCCTTCCTTTCTGTAAAAAATCAATTAAAAAAAAAAAGAGTTGCACATACAACCATCCTAGCGCCTCACTCATTACCTACTCAAAGGATTTCTATCAAATCGCTGTGCTGTGGTTTTGTGGTGGTTGTTTTGTGTGTGTGTGTGTGTGTGTGTGTGTGTGTGAGTGTGTGTTTTACTATTATTTCGCCTGTATGGCTAAATCTGTACCCTGGTTTGTAGCAGTTTATACTGTGGCTGCAGAAGTTCAGGTCCTCAATAAATGATGGCAGGAGGCCTTCCTGGCATGCCCGAGTGCTGTTTGGCTCACGCAAGCCTGTTTGATATAAGGCTTCCAAGACCACAGAAACCAATCAGCCTCTAAATCTTCATCTGCTCAAGTGCCGGAAGTGGAGTATAACTCAATTATTTACCTTTGTACTGAGGCCTCATCCCCAGCTGCTCAAAAGCAGTCATCTCAGGGCCGCGATGCTATGACATGCCTTGGGTTTAACACCTCTTTCTTCCCAACATCAATGGGACCCTGCCAGCTGACAGGGGAGCTTCACAAACTAAGGGTGTACCTACCTCCTAGGGCTATTTCTGCTACCATTGACCTAGCCTAGAAACTTCCTGAAAACAGACATTTCCCCTAGAGAATTTTGTCTTAACAAGTAACTGATTGAAGTAGAAAGGGTTAATATGGTGAGAGAAGAGTATATGATAGTATTTAACAGCTCAATATTCTGTTATCTTTCAAACCCCACTATTTTTTTCCCAGGTATCTCCACTATTATCAGCCTGCTTATTGCCCTTAATTGCATCATAATGCCACCATCTTATTTACATTACTGTTGCTTTCATGCATGTTTTAAATATCATTTGTATTATTTTATATCTTACGAATAAATGCCATAGTCTCTAGAAGCAGATTTATTAACCAATTTCTCACTAATGTAAAGATATTATAGATCATGAGTCTAAGAAATAATAATAAATTACAGTAAATAATAACTACATATTTATTCATAATCTATGACATCCCATATTCAGATTTATGAGTGTAACAAAGGAAAGGTAAACACAAACATATTTCAGACTATGCAGGGTAAAGATATAACTCTTTCTAATGTATGCATGTGTGCTTACGGTTTAATTAAATAAGGTGGTCCAAAATTGCTTTTTCTATTTTTTATGATTTTAATATAGTTGTATTCCATTATTTAGAAATAGCTTAAATAAATAAAAATACATTCTATTGAGTAAGCTCAATTTTACCCTACAATAAGGGAAAGATGGAGCACACCAAGAAATCTTTATATGACCAAAGCAAACACTCTGAGAATTTGTATGAACATACTGACTTTGTATTTTGCTAAAATCTCTCCAATCTCAAATTTGTGAATATCAGATGAAATCCATCTCTTAAACTTGCTACTGTGTTGCATTTTATAATTAATAACTGATAAGAAAACATAATTTTATCACATAAACATCTATTCTAATACATATGCAAACCCAAATAAAATTGAGTATTATTTTTCTAAAATCATTTCTGATATCCAATGCATCCAGAGGCAAACTGAACAAGATTAACCAATAACAAATCTAACCTAGAGCTGGGACATTCCATAACCCTGATAAAATCCAGACTCCTTACAAAAAAAAAGAAAAGAAAAAAAAAGCCAGTATTATAAAACCCTTTTCCTCCGCCTTCTTATTCCAGTTCATATCTCATTCAGCACCTAGTAATGAGAGATGAGGGGATGGGTGTTCCTTTCTCTTGTAATCACATCTCATCCATCTGTGTAGAAGGGTGTGTATCTTCTCAGATACACTGCCGACAACAGTGTCACTTCATCAGAAGGGACCGGTTAGCTCTGCCCTGGTCCGATTTGGCACATTTGTGGAGGGTACTTTCTCACATGGCATCTGATCTACTTGTTAGGAGATTAGCGAGGGAGTGCATGATGTCTCAGAAGTCATCAGATGTCATTAGAGGCTGCAACAACTCATAATTAACTATGTGTTTAACGAAGAGAACAACAGGGTCACCAGTCTCACATTCCGGGCAGGCAGCCAGGACACCACCCTGGGAGCCATGATGTCTACACGTAAACGGGGTGGGCTGAGCCCGTGATGTGTACTGTGCACATGGCAAGGGAGAAGAAATTTCTAATAAGGTGAGCAGATGTCTGGGAGAGAGCAAAACATTAGCCTTTGGCTGAATGGCTACAGCCCACACACTCTCGAACAGACAGGGCCCTGGTTAAGAATCAGCTTCCACCATAAGCCAAGAACTAATTTGAGCCCCAGAGTGAACAGGAAGGCAGTGCCCCCCGGGGCCAGCGTGAAATTGGCAGGAGAGGGAGAGTTTGAGATAAAAATAAGATAAAACTCTTATTCTTTAGAAAGTCCCTTCAAACCAGGGGATGTTTTCTTTCCATTTGCACCTTTAAGGGAAAGAAGCCTTGTGTAAGAAAGGACTCTTACAAAATTCTACCCCAATAATCTCAGCTCTCTGCATCCACTTTTCGCATGACTCCTCTGTTAGTCTCTCCTCTATATCTTTATTTGCCAGTCTGCAAACCAGGCAGAGTGAATCCAATTGCTATGACTTGAAAGGCATAGAAAATCAGAAACCATACCTTTTTTTCTCTTACTATTTGTTCCTTATTTATTGCATTGCTGAGTATTTTTTTTTCTTTCTTTGTCTTTCCCCTGAAACCCTTTCATCTAATCTCTACACTTGGTCATTGGTTTTTTGTTCCACTTCTTCTTGATTTCCACTGGCTCCTTTGATGGTGTATTATTATCCCGAAGGAGGGAAAGGTCCCATCAATGTGCATTTTTTTTTCCTCTGTTTTAGTAAGATAACCAGGCAAGACAGCAGCACTGAAGGCAAAGAGACTGATTTTGAGAATAATCGCTGAGAGTATTTTGTATTCTCAGTGAACACAAAACCTTGACCTCGTAGGCTGGTAACAGAAATGCAAGGATCACCCTAGCCAGTTTGGCTCAGTAGACAGAGCACAGGCCTGCAGACTGAAGAGTCCCGGGTTCCATTCCAGTCAAGGGCACATGCCCAGGTTGCAGGCTTGATCCCCAGTAGAGGGTGTGAAGGAGGCAGCCAATCAATGCTTCCTCTTATCATTGATATTTCTCTCTCTCTCTCTCTCTCTCTCTCTCTCTCTCTCTTTCTCTGCCTTCCTCTCTGAAATCAATAAAAATATATATTTTTAAATCCAAGGATCATGTATACAGTTTTTCACTGGAGAAAAGACCTCTTCTCTAACCAAGAGCCTGCCTCTCTCTTTGCTCCTCCCCTCTCTCTTTACACTTTATTTTTCCTTAATGGAAAATCTCAACCATGTATATAAAAGTAGAGCAAGTCTACATGAAGCCATATGTACCTACCATCCAGCTTCATCAGTCCTCAATTCAAGGCCAATCTTCCTTCCCCAGCGCCACCCACTCCCCTGCACTATATTATTTTGAAATCCCAGATATCAAATCACATCTTCAATAATTATTTTGACATGATATAGTCTTTCAATATCAAGACAGCATATGCTGCTTAACCACAGATTACATAAATATCTCATCCTGTTTTATAAAGCCATTCATTACAGTGACCTGCAAATAAATACACACACAGATATCCTCCTGAGTGAATAACAGATAGGTCACATAAACTAGCCAAGCATACCAACAGGTTCAATGACAGACCTGAAGAAGGAGAATCATTTCTGTGCAAAGCTGGAGGGGATCTGCTCTTTCTCTGCCTGCACTTTTGCTTACTTCCCGATGCTCACAGCCAGAAGCACCACTTAGTTCATATTCACAGTTGGGGCATCATTCAAGGACAAAAGTGTCATAACATTATAGGCCAAATCATTCCATAGTTTGACTTAACTCAGAATCTGTGATTCAAATGACAGGAAAATAAACAGAGACTTACAGCCTCTATAAAGTTTACATAAAGTAAATATAGAAAACTCAAACACACCCTCTTAAGTAGTCAACATTATTGTGAAATATTTTTTGCCCCTCTAGAGAACTATAATTCCATTATGTTTGTTCTACTGATGACGAATTACTCCCATGAATTTTCATTAGGGGATTCAAATTAGATTTTATTCTCTGGAACATTAGTTTGAAATCGGAAATTTAACAAAAGATGCTTATATGCAAATATAAAACAATCATGAAAAAAACGAAGTGAATATGTCTTGAAAAATGCTAATAAAAACTGAATGAAGAGGAGATTAAAAATGGTGGCAGAGTAGATGGATGATACACAGACATGCTCCCAGGAACAAGCTGGAATTATAACTGAAATATGGAAAGACTTTCTGAATAACCAACGGAAAACTCACAGGAGAGAACCCTGATACTCTAGGACCAAAGGTAGAGACCATATAGAGACTGGTAGGAGTGGGGGAGGCATGAAAATGCTGGCTGAGTGCCCACAGACAGTAACTGAAGTTCCCGAGAGATATCTCAGCTGTGGGGGGAGGAGGGTGCCACTGAGAGCTCTGGGATCTAATCCCCAAACTGGGTTCCCCAGCAGAGAGCACCAAATCTGAGGAGGGTACCCACCTCTGGCTATGAAAAGCAGCAGGGTGCTCTCTGCCAGGAAATGGCAGCTGAAAGTTCAGTCACCCTCTTGAAGGGCCAACACACAAAAATTCCCTGTGGAACCACCTACCTTGTGCTCTGGCAGAGGGAGGGTGAGAGCAGAACCCAGGTCAGGTTACTCTGAGAGCAGAACCCAGGTCAGGGAACTCAGGGGATAGAGCTCAGAAAGCAGACACCCAAATTTCCAGGAGAGGACATCTTTCCCACTTAGATATTTGCCTTGCCTGGGGGGAAGACAGTAAACACGCCCTATTGGAAAACACCTTGCCTTGAGGCCACTTAAGAGATTAAAAATAATAGTTAGCCTCCAGATAGAAGCAACTGTCCCACATTGCTTAAAAAACTCTTGCTATAACTGAGGGTAATTGCCTGGGGGCAATTCAAGTCAGAATCCTATTAGTCTGTACACAGAGTTGGTCTCTGGAGGCTTTGAGTCTTTGCCAGATCCAATAAGTCAGATACAGCCTTTAACACTGTCCTGCACTAAAGATTGAGAGGTGCAGAGGATCTACTTAAAGCATAGTCACAAACCCAAATTATAACTAAAATGAGGAGATAAAAAATTAATCCCCAAGTGAAAGAACTAGAGAATTCTCCAGAAGAAGAGATAAATGAAGCAGAAATAATATATTTATCTGAAACAGAGTTCAGAGTAATAATGGTAAAGATGCTCAACAGCATGAAAAAAGATATAGTAACTATGGAATAGAGAGAGCATATCTTAATATGATAAAGGCCACATACGATAAACCTATAACCAACATCATACTCAATGGGCAAAATCTAAAACCACTTCCCCTAAGAACAGGAACAAGATAGGGATGACCACTTTCACTACTCCTGTTAAACACAGTACTGGAAGTGCTAGCCATAGTGATCAGACAAGAAGAAGAAATAAAAGGCATCCAAATTGGAAAATAAGTAAAATTGTCATTATTTGCAAATGACATGATATTGTACATAAAAAATCCCAAAAAATCCATAAAAAAACTACCACACTTAATAAATGAATTCAGCAATGCAGCAGGATAATAAAAATTAATATCCAGAACCCTATTGCTTTTTTATACACCAATAATGAACTCATATAGAAAGAAACTAAAAAAGAAAAAAAATCTCATTGACAATTGCAACAAAAAAGTTAAGATATCTAGGAATAAACTAAACTAAGGAGGTAAAAGACCTCTATACTCAGGAAACTGTAGGATGTTGAAAAAAGAGATAGAGGAAGACATAAATAAATAAACTAAAGACTACGACGTTCATGTATTTGTAGAATCAACATCATTAAAATGTCCATACTACTCAAAGCAATCTATCAATTCAATGCAATCTCCTTTAAGATACCTATGGAGTATTTCACAGACCTCTGACAAACTCAAAAGTTCATCAAGAAAACTGTAGTGATCCTGAGATAGGAAAACAAAGTTGGAGGGATCATAATACCAGATATCAAGCTATTACAAAGCCACTGTTGTCAAAACTGCCTGGTATTGGCACAAGAACAGACATATAGACCGATGGAATAAACAGAGAACCTAGAAATAGACTCAAGTCATTATGCTCAATTAATATATGACAAAGAAAATAAGAGCATAAAATGGTGTCAAAATAATCTCTTCAATAAATGATGTTAGGAAAATTGGACAGATACATGCAAAAAAATGAAACTAGACCACAAACTTACACCATACACAGAAACATACTCAAAATGGATAAAGGACCTAAACGTACGACGCGAAACCATAAAAGTCTTAGAAGATTCCATAGGCAGAAAAATATCAGACATATTCTGTAGCAATATCTTTATCAATATAGTTCTTAGCACAAGGGAAACTAAGGAGAAAAATAAACAAATGGGAATACATCAAAGGAAAAAGATTCTGATTAGCAAAAGAAACCATCAACAAGACAACAAGAAAGCCCACTGCATGGGAGAACATAATTGCCAATATTATCTTTGATAAGGGTTTAATGTCCAACATTTACAGGGATCTCATACAACTTAACAAAAGAAAGATAAACAATCCAATAAAAAAATAGGCAAAGGACATAAACAGACACTTTTTGAAAGAGGACATAAATAAGGCCAAGGGATATATGAAAACATGCTCAAAGTCACTAATCATCTGAGTGATGCAAATCAAAACAACAATGAGGTATCATCTCACACCTGTCTGAATGGCTATCTTCAACACATCAACAAACCACAAGGGCTGGTGAGGTTGTGGGACAAAAGGAACCCCCTTGCACTGCTTGTGGGAATGCAGACTGGTGCAGCCACTGTGGAGAACAGTATGGAGTTTCCTCAAAAACTAAAAATGGAACTCCCATTTGACCCAGCAATCCCACTCTTAGGTATGTATCATAAGAAACCAGAAACACCAATCAGAAAAGATATATGCACCCCCTATGTTCATAGCAGCACAATTTACAATAGCTAAGATTTGGAAACAGCCTAAGTGCCCATGAGCAGATGACTAGATTAAAAGCAGTGATATATCTACACAATGGAATACTATGTTGCCATAAAAAAAAAGAAGGGGGACTCTTACCATTTGCAACAACATGAATGGAACTGGAGAGCATCTTGCTAAGTGAAATAAACCAGTCAGAGAAAGATAAATATCACATGATCTCACTCATTTGTGGAATATAATGCACAACATAAACTGATGAAAAAAAATAGAGCCAGAAAGGGGAAAATATGTTAGAGTATAATAGAAGTAAGCATCTTATTTGCAGATTTTAAATATTTCCTACAACTTTTGTGATACTGTACTATGTTAGTACAGTTTTGACAATATTATTATACTTAAAATCCTTTTTTACCTACAATATTAATGTATATTGCATATAATGTTATTATATTTAAGATAGTTTTTCTTGAATAATTGATGTTAATTGGCAGTAACATTATACTTAAAATAGTTTTTCTTGACATATTAATGTTTATTGCATGTAACATTATTATACTTAAGGTCATTTTATTGAAATATTAATGTTTATTGCATATAGCATTATATTTGAAAAAATACTAAATCAAGTTTAAAAAACAAACAAACAACTGAATAAAGACTAGGCCTGTCATAGGTACAGCAGTTTGAATGAAACATGCCTTAAATGTTCCTGTTCTATCAAAGGAAAATTAGAGACCATCAGAAAGTGACAAAAAGTTGAAATTTCTTTGAAAAACTAGAACCAGTGCCATCAGGAGCAATACATGATTCTAATTTTACACAGATACAAATAACGACAAGATTGTGTTTTACATTGATTGTTTTCTTACTAAGAAGAATGTTGAATGAAAATTTTCTAAGTTATTTTGTAACAAATATAATAAAACTCCAGCTCGCACTGTAATGACAGTTTTCAAGTTTCCTAATGCTCCTTAACATGCGTGGACCCAAGAGTGTGAGGATGCAGAAAGAGCAGCTGCGAGGAAGGCAGAGAACCCTATAGCAGGGGAAGCCCTAAGGACACTCGTGGTCTTAACTCCTCAGTTAGGATCTCTGCTGTCAATATATTCCCTATTTCCCTTCTTGTCCTAAATAAGATTATTATTTTTTTTTTTTTGGTAGTGATATTTTATCCTGTTAAAGAACAAAAACAACCAGGTAAATTGGAAGATCTAAATGGCTTTATTACGCCGCTCACGGATTGAGTTTAATATGCAGCTCACGGATTGAGCAGCATTCCATCTAGCAACTTAAAGGAGGGGTTGTGGCCCTGACCGGTTTGGCTCAGTGGATAGAGCATCAGCCTGTGGACTGAAAGGTCCCAGGTTCGATTCCAGTCAAGGGCATGTACCTTGGTTGCAGGCACATCCCCAGTAGGGGGCATGCAGGAGGCAGCTGATCAATGTTTCTATCTCATCAATGTTTCTAACTCTTTATCCTCTCCTTCCTCTCTGTAAAAAATCAATAAAATATATTTTAAAAAAATAAAAATAAATAAAAGGAGGGGTTGTACACTATGAAAAGTTTCAGAGGTCGAAGGGTGTGGCAGGGGACTTACTACCACATGAAAGCAAAGGGTTACTTTTAGGGCAAGTTATCTTCTTTTGTGGGGAAGGAAGAGGAGAAGGTAGGGGTTTTACTATGCAGATCACCTTACTAGTACTGATGAGGTAAATTTAGATGGGCCTCGTTTAAAAAAATTCCACTCCTGGGAAGTTAGCTATTCAGTTTTGGCGTGGTGACAAAGCTTAGCAGAAGTGACTCTTTTTTGGCCTGTTCTTTTCCTTTATTTATTTTTTTTAAACAATAAGAGTAAATAATTTATTGGCTTAAACTTTTTCTTCAATAAAATGATTTGGCTTCAGAAAACATTATTTTATCTCTTTTGCTTTGTCTTCTTTTATTTTATTTTTTTTAAATATTTTGGATGCAAATTTCAAAAGGCAAAAAAGTAAAAGAAACCAAATACAATGTTTTAGATTACAGGGAACTGAGTGCTATTGAAAAGTAATATACTTTTTATCTGTAATTCTCACCTGAGGGTATGTTGTTACTGATTTTTTTAGGGGGTAATGGAGAGAGAAAGAGAGAAAGAGAGAGAGAGAGAGAGACTATGATGTGAGCAAGAAACATGGATCAGTTTCCTCTGATACATGCCCCCATGAGGGATTGAACCTGCAACTTGGTTACGTGTCCTGACCCAAAATCTAGCAAACTTCTCAGTATATGAAATGAAGCGCCTAACTGAACCATCCAACTGGAGAGAAAGGTAGTATCTTAAATTACATCACTCCTCTATCAAAAACAAAAGATAATCCCTTGTTACCTACAAGGGAGCATCCATACGACTGTCAGCTGATTTCTCTACAGAAACGATGCAGGCCAGATGGGAGTGGCAAATAATATTCAACGTGATGAATAGCAAGAACCTACAACCAAGAATAATCTATCCAGCAAGGCTATCATTCAGAATTGAAGGGCAGATAAAGAGTTTCACAGATAAGAAAAAGCTAAAGGAGTTCATCAACTCCAAACCAGTATTATATGAAATACTGAAAGGTACTCTTTTAGAAGAGGAAGAAGAAAAAGGTAAAAGACAAAAAATTATGAACAACAAATACATATCTATCAACAAGTGAATCTAAAAATTAAGTGAATTAAAAATCTGATCAACAGAATAAACTGGTGAATATAATAGAATCAGGAACACAGAAAGGGCGTGGAGTGATAAATCTCAGGGGGAAAGGGGTAAGGGGTGTACAGGGAGAGACTGGACAAAATCATACACCTATGGATGAGGTCAATGGGAGGGAGGTAAGGGCAGAGGGAAGGGTGGGAGCTGGGTGGAGGGGTGCTATGAAGGGGAAAAAGAGAAACAAATGTAATAATCTAAATAATAAAGATTTAATTTTTAAAAAGATAATAAAAAGTAAAGAGAAAAAAAACAAAAACAATACAACAAAACAAAGCTCTAAAGGAAAAATAGTGGTACTACATAAGGAAAGAATCTTAGATATGGATATTACATTAGATAAGAGCTCTGTAATAACTTTGATGATCAGTGTGATAATTTTGTTGCAGTTATATAAAAGATGTTATTTCCCCTCTTGGTTCAAATGGAATGATATAAAAAATGTATACTTAAATGGTTCAGCAAAATAAAACAACATGCATAAATACAGAAAGCAGGAAAATATGGCAAATATTCTTGCAACTTTTCTGTAAATTTGAAATTCTTATATTTAGGAAAAGATAAAGCCAGTCTACCTGGCACTTTTACTGACTGACATTGTAGGGAATCAGGGTAAGTGGCTCTAACATATAGTGTTGTGGTACTTGGGTAATTTTCAGGTAAAGGCCATGGAGACCCTGCAAACCCACTAGTTATCTCACAAAAAATTTAAATTAGGGCCTTGCTCATACTAAGAATTATCACCAGAAATAATGTTGATTTCCTATCTACAAGGAAGGCCACATTTCAAATTACAGAACATCTGCATTCTCACTGTCCTGGGAATGACCTTCCGCCCTTCTAAAGCCCCAAGGTGCCTTACCTCATCTTTAGGTCAGAATGTCATATATGCCTCACTCTCTCTTTTTAAAAAAAATATATTTTATTGATTTTTACAGAGAAGCAGGGAGAGAGATAGAAAGTCAGAAACATCGATGAAAGAGAGACATCGATCAGCTGCCTCCTGCATGCCCCTCAGTGGAGATGTGCCCGCAAGCAAGGTACATGCCCCCAACCGGAATCGAACCTGGGACCTTTCAGTCCGCAAGCCGACGCTCTATCCACTGAGCCAAACCGGACTCGGCCCTCACTTTCCCTTTTTTATCCCCAAACCTCTTGTCTCCACGGGGTCTCTGTCTCATGTAGGTGGAGTTCCCACACATGTGTATGTAATTAAATGTGCCTGTTTTCTCTTTTTAATCTTTCTCATGGAGATGTAATTATTAAACCAGCAGAACAAATCTAGGGAAGTAAAATTTCCCTCTCCAATAATTTAATATAATAACTTAAAATAAATAAGAATATTTTATTATATATTCATTTCATTGTATATCATACATCAGTAAGGGGACCATATTGTTATAGGAAATCAAACACAGACACACACACACACACACACACACACAGTTGCTCACGCACACACACTCAAAGGGATAAATATCATAAAAATGATATTATGTAAGAAAAGCCACCCACTAAATAGTGCAGACTATGTAGGTTGAATCACATACATTCATAAAATAGACACAACTATTCTGTTAAGAGTAGTATATTTAGTGGTACCTTTAGGATGTAAAGATTGGTAAAAATAAAGTACCTACTTATGGAAATAAGTAATAGTTATTTTGCATAAACACTAATTACGTTGTCAGAAAAGTAGGTTATGGCACTTTTCATTAAGAGACCAGTTTGGCTCAGTGGATAGAGCGTCGGCCTGCTGACTGAAAGGTCCTGGGTTCGATTCCGGTTCGGGGCATGTACCTGGCTTGCAGGCACATCTCCACATGGGGCGTGCAGGAGGCTCTCATCGATGTTTCTGACTTTCTATCTCTCCCCCTTCCTCTCTGTAAAAAATCAATAAAATATATTTTAAAAAAAAAGAATGATAGTGAAGAACATACACTAAGAAACGGAATGGGAAATATATAAAATCTCAGGCAGTGACCTCAATATTCATGACCATGTACAAGGAATATCTTCTAATTTTCTAATTTTCTATTGGAATTCTGAGAAGATAGGGGCCCAACTATGGAGATGATACCAAGCAGAAAATAAAAAATGAAGTATTTAAAGAGAGAAACAGATTCAATAAAGCAACTTTTAAAATTTGGATCAGACTTTCCTTCTGTAGTATTTTCCAGTTTGTCTCTGCCCTCAGCTATTTAAATGTCACAGAATATTTCCTAGGGAGTTGGTGCTTTCCACACACTCGGTAATTACCTCATTGCTCTTTAAGTGTTTGCTTATGCTCTTTTAAGGAAGTGAAAGAGATTATGTGGGGGAAGAGAAGAGAGATACAGTTTATGAATGCTTTAACATGATTTATAAAAACGAAATGCTAGCAAACCGTTCCATCCTGCCAGGCAATGATCAAATTTTATTTTATAAAAGTTGAAAGAAAAAATGGTGACACTCAAAAAAATACGCCGAGAAAAGGAAATAAAGGCCACCTGTGAAGTTTAAATCGCCACGTCTATGTACTCTGTACACATCAGTGTGGAAACGAGAACTTATTTGGTAGATAAAAGGACACATCTGTTTAATATTATGTGCTGCTCTTCTTTGATTAAACACTTCCCGACACATTTGATGAAGAACATAGGGAATCTCTATTACTTAATTGTCTTTCATTTGTCCTGTACTGGAGGCTGAGTCCTGATAGGAAGATTAGCTCTGCATGACTTGGTTCACTTCCATAGTGGGAACCATAAATCCATCACCGCACATAAAAGAGACGGATGGCCTCCTAATTAAAGCTTGAATTTATAGGAGAGATGGTCTTGTCAGGAAGATTCTTCATGAAGATGTAGAGTCAGAAATGATTATTTTTTCCCAAATCTATCAGGAGGTTGCTGAGTTTATTTTGAAGGCAGAAAAAATGAAGATACGAGAAACAGGCATGCAGTTACTGTATTCACTCTTTTAGAAACTGGCACCAAAGATGGGAGTTTGGCACACACAAAAAGTGAGTCCTTAACCGAGTAGGAAACATGTTTATAAAAATGTTGGTGCAAAGGTGATCCAAATGATAAATACGAAGTGCTTCTCTTGACAGAATACTGATGTAAATTTAGATACCGAGGACCGTCCTGATCAGTGAAGCTCTTTTTCCAAGAATAAAATAGTTGTGTTTTTTTAAACAGGGATGAAGTAGGATATCCACCGAGGTATTTTTATAAAAAACTCCTGCCTCATGGTTACTTTTGCTACTAGAAATACTCTGAAAGAGACTCATTTTAAATTCACTCTTTCTGGAAGTGTAACAAAATACTCAAAGATTAGTTAAAAATAGAAGTTAGAAAACAACTAAGTTTTGTATAATTAAATGTTGGCGGTATTATCCTACATTAGAGATAGTATAATTATTATTTTTTAAATCTTCACCTGAGAACATGTTTTTACTGATTTGGGGAGTTGGGGGAAGATGGAGAGAGAGAGAGAAAAAAAAAAAACAGCAGTGTATGAGAGAGACATTGATTTGGTTGCCTCTTGAATGTGCCACCACCTGGGATGAGGAATCAAACCCAAAACTCAGGGATGTGCCCTGGCCAGGAATTGAATCAGAAACTCTTTGGTGCATGCGACAATGCTCCAACCAACTGAGTCACACTGTAATTTTTGAGATGTCATAGATTAAAAACTAGAAATTAATGGACATGTTTTATCTGAGCTCTGAAAGAAAAAGAGCTAAGAAATATATACGGGAATAAATATTTTAAAGATTTGATTTATACTCACTAACCCATGTATTTCTAGTGCCTATCATCAAACACTCCATAGTCTCCTACCAGAAAGTAACTATATAGATATGTATGTAAACAGAGACAGAAAAATTAGGTTCAAATTAGTATCATTAGATCCATTATTGGATTAAATGGATCCTCCAGCTTAACTATTTAACCTTGAATATTTTGGAAAATACACCTTGAGTTAAATCAAGTTAATTCAGTAGAGGACACCCAAATTCAATTTCCTTAAATAAGAACTTCTTAAGATGATTACAATAGACAAGGTCATGAGTAACTAAAATCGTTGAAGGGGGATTTTCCAGTTTAGAAAGATTCCAGTATGTCATCCTTTTATCTAAAATATTCATTTTATAACACAATATTTCTAAGTATTTATCACTGAACTATTATCCAATTTTTAAAAATTGAAACATTTTATACAAACTTTAGTATTGCATATTTATTTGTAACTCTTCCTGTTTATTTTGAAAAATGTGTTAAATACCTTTATAAGTGTTATAGTTTACTGTTTTTGAAACTAATTTTGTAAAAGTTGTTCATTGTAGCAATGACTTTAAAGTAAGTATCAACTTATTTGGCAAGGGGATTGGGTAACATGTTTAAAAGAAAGCAAATGTATTTCTTTGTAAATTCAGGACAACTGAGTGATCAGATTGAATTTTTTAAACGCATAGAATTTTTAGTTGTCAATTTTAACTTTATAAATCTGTCAGGAGGTGCAAAGAGACAAATGCAATAGTGTCAGTATTGAATAAATATAAATAATATGAAATTAAATTAAAAATAGTCTGAATCTCATACACCCATTTGAATTAGTTATCTGCTTATTCCTATGTTTGATGCATGAAAGTTTATAGTGAGTTTGGTTAAATTCTAGAACATAGTAACCTTTATCAAACATTTGCTACATTCTATTATGCTTTAATCTATAAAAGAAAACCATATTTTTCATACTTAAAAAAGGCCATGCAACCTAATTGCTTGCTTGAAAGAATACTGATTATTTGAGAAGAGATGCATATGTTCAAATTCTTTAAAAGTGGAGGTACATCTGTTAACTTCAATACATACTTTGAAAGGGAAAACTGAAGTTATGTGTATTAAAGAGTGCCAATTAAATGTGTTAGTGGAAAAATCACTGATTTTATTACTGTGCATTTGACCAACACAGCTTCTCAAATCACATTTAAATTGATTCACATTTATTTTAATGTCTTCTTAACATTAACTGGCATTGAATATACATGTGTATGTATGCCTGTGGTCTGTATGTATAAGTATGTTGGGGGCATCCCTGTCTATAAAAAATAAGTTTATTCTTGATTAAAAATATACTCATTACAACTCTATGCATAATCTGCTGTATGAAAATTAGGTATTAAGGTGATTTTAATAGTTTTTTTTAATATATTTTATTGATTTTTTTACAGAGAGGAAGGGAGAGAGATAGAAAGTTCAGAAACATCAATGAGAGAGAGACATCGACCAGCCACCTCCTACATGCCCCACAGTGGAGATGTGCCTGCAAGCAAGGTACATGCCCCCAACCGGGATCGAACCTGGGACTTTTCAGTCCGCAAGCCGACGCTCTATCCACTGAGCCAAACTGGTCTCGGCTTAAGGTGATTTTTAAAAATCACAGAAAACCATCCACACCTATACCCAACACCCACAAGAGAGCTGAAATTTCAGAATAAGAACTTAAATTTCAAAAGAAGAAATTCAGCCGAGACCAGTTTGGCTCAGTGGATAGAGCTTCGGCTTGCAGACTGAAAGGTCCCCGGTTCGATTCCGGTTGGGGGCATGTACCTTGCTTGCGGGCACATCTCCACTGTGGGGCGTGCAGGAGATGTTTCTGACTTTCTATCTCTCTCCCTGCTTCTCTGTAAAAAATCAATAAAATATATTTTTAAAAAAGAAGAAGAAATTCAGATGATGTTACATAAATGTATCCTCACCAGGTCTTCTATTCTCTGTCACTCATTTGTTCAGTGCAATTTGATAGTAATTAAGTATTAATTTGATCCTTTTTATTATTTATTCTTGTTAATCTCTTCTCTAACATATAATTCCAGAAGGTTATTCAGTATAGGGAAAATAGGGAAAAATATAAATGAGACATTTCATTATAACTGATGCTTATTGGTGTAATAAGATCTCAATATAATTAATTGAAACAAAATCTTCAGTTTTCTTTACTTATCATTTCTGAATCCTTATAGGGTAGAATTCTTAACTGAACTGCAATGTTGCCATTTTTTAATGCCAAGGGTGTTAATATAGCCCAGCTCTTAATTTTTGCTGTTGGATTTTCAGAAGCATGTCCTTGGGGAAAGACACTCATATTAATCTACAGCTACTGTCACAGGAATTTAATAGTGATGTCAGTGTACTTCCAGCTACTCTTTGCCAAATAACCAAAATAGTAACACTCTCATTGAAGTATAAAGCAAAGGTAATAAAATTATTAATACACCTGCAAGAAACACTCCATACTTTTGAACAACGTGAAAACAGAAATATATAGGGGGAGAGAAAAGTCGGTTTATCGTTGTTCCTATGAAAAATCAATCCTATCCTATGTAATAAAAGGCTAATATGCAAATTGTCCCCTTGGGAGTACAATTTTAGTGATTTCTACCAACAGCCCTATGAGGTAACTGGGAAATATTTAATACTACTCATTATGATCCCAAGTTTAGATTCACTGTGTTAATTGGACTGTTTCAAATCCGATAGTTTGTATGTTTCCTACCAGGAGCCAGTTATCACGCGTCTTTAGAGGGGTCTAGTCACCCTTCTTTGCAATTTCCCTGCTGCCTGCTTATAAGAGACGCGTGAATAGATTGATCTGATCGTAATTTATATTATTTCCAATAGCCAAATGTTAATTCAACAAAGAACATTCTCACACTTTAATTTCCCTGCGGTTGCAGAGCGAAGTGCTTATTCATTTGCATACTATGACATTTTTATTAGTTGAGAATAAAGTAGCTAGAATGTGACTTTTATTCCACAGGAGGACAATAAGTACATAAATGTTCACACACCAAGTGATGAATAATGTTGATTTCAAAAACAATTATTAACCTATTTTGGTAAGCCTGGGTTGTTGCTATGGAACAGAAAACAAAACAAAACAAAACAAAAAAAACACAGCACTCAATACAGCAAGCTTTCCAATTTGCCTTAATTATAGTAAAACAACTTTAATTTGGTCTAACTACATTACTTATTTTATAACTTTTAATTTTCTGCAGAAAGGTTCACTTTGGTGTTTTTGTACAGTATTTTCTTTTGAAAAACCACCTTACATTTGTTGGCATTTTAATTTCACCTAAATAATTACGTGTTACAAAGGAATAACTAATATGGGTTTTTACATTTTTTTCTAGTAAACGACAAGAGTATTTAACTCTGTCGAGGTCTTGGAAGAATGTCAAATGTTAACTTTACTATTGCCGATAATAGGCGTTCACACTGCTGAAGTATAACATTTGTGAAAACACTGCATCATATTTGAGCTTCTGTGGTTTTTCACCCCACATTTAAATGATTTCTAAAGACAAGAGTACAGACCAAGTCTGTTGTTTTGCCATTTCACATCTAAAATACAGTCAATTGGGAAATAGAAAGACCTTAAAAGGCAGGGAGCACCGGCAATATTCCTTTCTAGTCGCATTAGGCTATTTTTCTCTTGACATTTAGTCCATTAGCTCTCCCTTCCGCCACTATGAGAACTGCACTTAAAGGATTTAAAAGGATCTCCCGTGATCACCTAATCAAACTCGCAGAGAGAAGTCCTCGCAAAACTTCTGTGATATTAGCCTCTTTCGTAAGGAAGGAAACAGTATTCCTGGTTCATTCCATTTAAAAAGGCACTTGCTGTTAAGAGTACTTTTCTCTTGTAGTTAATTGTCATCCATTCTTCTGCTGTCACAGCCTCTCTGCCTTTCAGTCACCGAGTAGCACTGGAAAACAGCTGACTCAAACGATACGACCTTTTTAGGAAGTTTGCATGTATAAGGAAAGAGTCGCCTCAGTACCATCAAAGCTTTCTCCTTGGCAGACTTAAGAGCGCTACTGTTTTCCCTTGTTACAACTTACTGCTGGCCTACTAATCTGTTTCAAAACCCATCTGGCAATGGTGATAACATAATGCACTAGGGCTGTGGGGATTTTTATTTTTAATAAAAAGGTTTCTAAGCCAGGCCTTTTCACATAGAAGTGACGCAGCAAATGAAAGCTACACACCTCACACCCTAAGTCTTGAGCAGTGCCCAGAAATCCTGTTAGAATAGAGTTCAAGGTTAGGATTAGGGTTTGACATCAAGCAGGGTTTATTTCTGGTCTCAATGAGAGGCAGACGATTCTGTAGGCCTCACCCAGATTTGTGGTTAAATTCCGGATGTGGCCATCCAGATGAGACTAAAGCTGGCCCGGTCACGACCCTAGAATCAGTGGTTGGGTGAGTGAGGCCTGTTCAATCTCAGTGTACATGATCCATATACCTCACTCTGCACGGGCTGCTCTCCTCTTTCCCAGCAGCTGGACTTGACCTCTGTGGCAGCTGCTTAGATTTTCGCCTGGTCTTTCCTTTCTCTGACGCTTATTCAGATCTTGGTCTTTATTTACCTCAACTCCGGTGGAAGATAATAATAGATGGGAAAAGATGCAAAATACCTTTATGTGGAAATAGTTGTGTGTTCAGAACTAATAAAAAATGACACCAGACAAGCAGATCAGTGAGTAGATGCCAGGGCCCTGGATGGTGACATACAGTCCATCTTAATGAGCAATAGCAGTTTCGCCTGAATAAGAAAGCCATCCGCTGACATTCTCTTCTCCCTGAAAGTTCTTGTGCCTAATGTTTGAAGAAAGATTTAAGAACTGACATGTGATACCAGTGGAATTCTAGAAATCACTAGATCCTTCTTAACTAACATAATCTTGGCTCACCCGAGGATGGCTAACCAGTTGCCACTCACACAGTAGTCTGAACTTATGGATTCAAGAGTTGGGCATCAGCCTGGCTGGTGTGGCTCCATGACTGTTGACCTATGAACCAGGAGATCATGGTTCAATTCCAGGGCACATGCTAGGTTGCAGGCTCCATCCCCAATATGAGGCATTCAGGAGACAGCCAATCAATGATTCTCATCATTGATGTTTCTTTTATAAAATATATGTATATTTGTATTGATTTTAGAGAGAAAGGGAGAGGAATAGAAAGATAGAAACATCAATAAAGAAAAGGAATCATTGATGGCAAATGTCCTGGCCAGGAATCAAACTGTGACCTCCAAGTTCATAGGTCAATACTCAGTTACTAAGCCACATCAGTTGGGCTCATCATTGATGTTTTTCTCTCTCCTTCTTACCCTTCTTCTCTGAAATTAATAAAAATATATTTAAAACATTTTTTAAGGGAGTCAGACATCATATACATACCAGAAACCAAACCAAAGCAAATGTTTTAATGATTATATAAGAAAGTCAGATAAAAAATTAGACATCAGTAAAAAAGAGACTCTAATACTGAGATAACTTCTTTCTCAAAAGGACTGCCATTTATATCCCAGTAATTCTTCTGAAAATCTGTGGGTAAAAATTCCTAAGTTGAAATAAAAAGATCACAACAGAAGATTCACCCTGAGGAGCAGAGTGTATGGTCTAAGGCAATAATTAATGCCTTTGATAATGTTTTATCTCCTTTCTTAGCTTTTCCATTGTGGCATAAAATGATTTCTAACATTTTAATCATAGATAAAACATTGTGTAAAGTTAAGAAAAGTTTCCCACTTGTAAGCAGTATATCTAAGGCATTTAAATTAATCTATTATAAATACATTTTATAAATCTTTATTCATTTATAGACTCGTCTCTTTATTTGATAAGTATTTTGTAAACATGCACTATGTAATAGAAACTTGAAATATGAAAATAAGACACAGAGTCTTGTGTATAATCAGTAAAGATAGAGAGGCAGATAGCTGGATATTTAAAAACTAACAGACAGATGATACTGTATGACACTTTGTAATATACTAAAGATCGTGTGCACGAATTTTTGCATGGGTGGGGTCCCTTGACCTGGCCGGTAATTGGGGACAATTAGGGCCATCTCACCCAGTCCCTATGGGGGCTGATGGAGGCCGGCTGGCCAGAGAAGGCACCATAGGAGGTTGTGGCTGTAGGAGGTTGGCTGTGGTAGTACACTGACAACCAAGGGGCAACTCCTCCATTGAGCATCTGCTCTCTGGTGGTCAGTGTGCGTCATAGTTATTGGCCAGTTTTCGGTCACTTACGCTTTTATATATATAGATGTATGACTATATAGCAAAAAAAAAAAAAAAAAGGAAAATTCTTATAGCAAAAAAAAAAAAGGAAAATCTATTCAAATAACCTATTTTCATATGATCTATCTCAGAGATACATTTTAATAATACTGAATATCAACAGTAATTGAAAAATGAAATTAAAAAGGAACAAATACATGTTAAAGTAGGATTTACATTGTATTTAAGGCTAGGTTAGAGAAGGCCATGGATAAACGTCACACCTACACAGAAACAACCTTTACAAAACAAGAAGATATCTCTATATTTAAAGAAACAAATAGTACTTCATTCAAAGCCATAATAAAGAACTGTGGACATAAAGAAATCTAAAAGTATTAAACTCTCCTGGGTGACACCCATGTAGGTGTTCAAGGATCAGGGAATAATTTGTTGTTGCTGTTGTTGTTCATTCTCATCCAATGATATTTTTCCATTGATTTTTAGGGAGAGAGAAGGGAAAGACAGAAACATTCATGAGAGAAACACACTGACTAGTTGCCTCTTGCACAAGCCCTGACCAGGGCCCAGGACAAAATGGAATCTGTAATCAAGGTACATGCCCTTGACCAGAATCGAATTTGGGACCCTTTAGTCTGCAGCTGATGCTCTATCCAGTTTTACAACTGGATTCAGCTCCTGAGTTTGAGATCAGAAAAAACATATGGGCCATGAAGCCCAAGAAAAACAGCATTTGGACAAAATAGCTAAATTTTGACCAACTCTTGATTGTTGTATTTTAATCTAAAAGAACCCCACTATACAGTTAATCCTCTTAACAAGTGATTATCTTTAGGGGATTTTCTTGGTAAGCAGAAGTTTTGATTTGGATGGGACCATAGAAAGCAGTCATGTATTCTCAGAATCTGGCCCTATCAGACACTCATGATCTTGGCATCTCCTGGTATCATGCTATTGCAAACTTAATCATTTTATAATCCATTGTTCCATAATGTCATGATCTATAACCTTACATCCTTGCAGTCTTGAAGTCTCACATACTTACACTGTGACAACATCAAAACCTTGTAACATTGTGGATTCCAAAGTAATCAAAATAGCAACTCACAGATATAGGAAAATAAGCAAAATCCATTTAGGATAAATATAAACAATACAAGTCAATTTGAGGATAAATACAAAGATATTAAACAATAAGAAAAGAGGAAGATATGAACCCAAAAATATTTTTCCAAGAAAAATATTTTATAATAAATATTTCTAAAAATGTTAAGTAAACAGATTTTCAGATGAAAAGCTGAAATAATGTGTTGCCAGCATACCCACATTATAACAAAAGCTAAAGGAAGCTTTCCAGGATAAGTTGATATACCAGATGGTACAAGATACAGGGAATACCAAAAAGAGTAAAACATGTTGGCCTAAGTAATAGCTCATTTTATTATCTATCTATCTATCTATGTATCACCTATCTAAATTTATTTCATTTGAAGAATTATTGGTGGTTTAAAGCAAGATAATAGAAAAGTGTTTTAAAGTTTATAACATGTAAAATTAAAATATATAATAACAGGATCACAAAAGATGAGTGGACACTCACCGTGTTTATGTAAGTTGTGAGAGATTATTTGAAAGTGCACATCAATTTCCTAAAGGTAAAATTTTCATCTCAAAAGAACCTACCAGAAACATACAAATATCCAAATATATATGTATATATGTATATATAGGTAGATGTATATATCTATAGTTACATAGAGAGTTCTATATTTTGGGGATAAATATAAGTCATATAAAAACATATAATGTGCATATATTCTAAATCGGAACACTAAAAATACCTGAAATTGTGATACCTCAACCACAATGAGCACATCTGCGAGATTCTAAGTATTTTAACTCACTTAAGGGACAAAGACCTCCTTGCAATAATGGCTAACTGTAGTAGTGGGACAGCAAAGTATAAGTTGAACTTAGATATATCTTTCTGCTAGAAAGCAAAACAGTGCTCAGCAAATGATGGAGAAATGTCAAAGGATATCTTTTGAGCCTCCATTGACCAAATCCAGAACTGATTTTAGCATCAACATAAATAATGAATTCAGTAGACTATGTTCACTGGATAGGAAGGCTTTAGTCTATGCAGAAGTAAATAGAAAATTTAAGTTGTACCAATTAAGAATGCAGATTTTTTGATAGATGGTGTTACACATATGTTGATATATATGCGATTTGATATGTATGCTATTTTGTTGTATTGACAGCAAACTTAAAACTTCATGTCAAATTTGCTGAAGGTGTTAACATCATAGATATTTTTATGCTTAAAAATGTTGAATTTTGTGCCAAAATTTAAAAAAAATGTATTTGTGGGAATTTTTAGTTCATTACTTTATTTTGAAGAAAAGTGCTGCTCAACACTCCCAGAAGCTGATGGCGAAAATGCTTCATCTCAAGATTCTGGTGATGCTTCTTTAAACACTTTAAAAGTGATGATTTTGATGTGAAAGGCAAAGAACATCCAGGTCAACTGAAAAAGTTTGAAGACCAACAATTACAAGCATTATTGGATGAAGATGTGTGTCAAACTCAAAAACAACTTGCAAAAAGATTAAACGTTGCCCAGCAAACAATTTCTCATCATTTACAAACAATGGGAAAGATTTTAAAGGAAGGAAAATGGGTGCCACCTCAACTGAAGGAAAGACAAATGGAAAACCAAAAAGCTATCAGTAAAATGTTGCTTCAACGTCACTAAAGAAAGTCTTTTTTTGCATCTAATTGTGACTGGTGATGAAAAGTGAATTGACCTTGATAATCCAAAATGCACAAAATCATGGGTTGATCCAGGTCAACCATCAACATCAACTGCAAGGCCAAATCCCTTCAGAAAGAAGACATTGCTCTGCATTTGGTGGGATCGCGTGTATTAAGAGCTTCTAAAACCAGATGAAACATTTAATACTGATCGCTACTGACAACAAATAATCATTTTGAACCACACTTTGATCATGAAATGACCAGAACAGGCCAGAAGGCACGGCGAAGTAATTTTGTTTCATTATGACGCACCATCACACACTTCAAAACCAGTTAAAGACGTGTTAAAAGATCTTGCCTGGAAAGTACTGACCTACCTGCCATATCCACCAGACCTTGCTCCTTCAGATTACCACTTGTTCTGATTGATGGCGCATGCACTTTCTGAGCAGCATTTCAAGTGGAAAATTGGGCCTCTGAATGGTTTGCATCAAAACAGAAAAATTCTATTGGGACTGGATCCACAAATTCCCTGAAAGATGGGGGAAATGTGTAGCTAGCGATGGACATTACTTTGAATAAAGCACTTCTGATGTTTCTTTTGAAATTATGTTTTCTTTTATTACAAAGTCGGCATTATTAACCAGTATACCTAATATATACCTAACTTCCAAGTATTTCACATTTAGTTTATATCTACACTAATAAAAGAGAAAAATGCTAATTGACCATATCTCCACTATGCCCACAGCCAATCAGGAGTGATATGCAAATTAAACCAACAAAGAAGGAGGGTAAATTTGCAAATGTGGGAGGGGCGGGTAGTGCCTGATGCCACCCCCAGGGTCCAGTCCACCATTGGGGTCCAGGCAGGCCAGGTGGGCTATGCCTGATGCCACGGCCACTATCGGGGACCAGGCAGGCCTAGTAGGCAGCTCCTGACGCCTATCCGTGGGGTCCAGGTTGCCATTGGGAACCTGGGTAGGTGGGGTGGCCAGAGTCTCTGGGATCACTGTCTTCCCTGGGCCACCTGTGTACACAGGTGGAGCAGGCTGGAGTTGAACATTTTCATGAAAATTCAATGCCTATGCCTGGCCCTGGCAAGGAGAGGGCAGTGGGCAGTTAGCAGGCACCAGGGCTTGGAAAGGACTGGGAGCAACCTGTGGGTATGCTACCAGGAAGAGGTCCTGAACCATGATGATGCAGAGGGCTGGCTGATGGATGCTCGCAAAGATGCAGATGGGGCGGCTCTCGCTGGAGCTGAGCTGGAAAAGCACATCCACAGCCTGATGGACTAAAAGGCCTTTCTGAAGAAGGTGCATGAAGAGGAGATGACTGAGCTGCAGGTACAGATCCAGTATGCTCAGATCTCCATGGAGATGGACATGTTCTCCAAGTCTGACCTCTCTGTGGTTCTCAAGGACATCCATGCCCAGTATGAGAAGCTGGTTGCTAAGAACATGCAGAATGCAGGAGAATGGTACAAGAGCTGCTTCACCATGCTGAGAGCACTGCCAAGATCACCTATGGGGTGTGGCCCGCCAAGGACGAGGTGTCTGAAAGCCGCTGCCAGCTCAAGGCCATGACCCTGGAGATCACAGCATGCCAGGGCATGAACAAAGCTCTGGGAAAGCAGCTGTGAGAGCTGGAGGATAAGCAGAACTCTGACATTAGTGCTCTGCAGGACACAATCAATAACTTAGAATATGAGTTGAGAACTACAGAGAGTGAAATGCATGATGTTTAAAAGAATACCAGGACCTCCTCAATGAGAAGATGGCTTTGGACATTGACATTGCAGCTTACAGGGAACTCTTGGAAGGTGAGGAGACCCAGTTCAGTTTCACCAGCATGAGAAGCATAGCCAGCGGCTATTCCCAGAGTTCCCAGATCTTTGGTGGATCTGCCTATGGTGCTTACAGACTAGCTCCTATTTGATGTCCCTTCTTAATACACCAGACACATCCAGGAGGTGCAGATGGAAGTGGAGGAGACTATTGAGGCTGCAAAACCTGAGGAAATTAAGGGTGAACCCCTCTCTGAAGGGGAAGCTGAAGAGGAGGAGAAGGAGAAGGAAATGGCTGACGAAGAGGAAGGAGAGGAAGAGGAAGAAGATGTTAATGAAGAATTTGAGGATGCAGAGGAGGAAGAAGAAGGAGATGAAGGTGAAGAAGATGCCCAAGAGGCTGAGGACGAGAAGAAAGATGAAAGTGCTGGGGAGGAGCAAACAACCAAGAAAAGATTGAGCCCCCTTTGGTTAATTATTTCAAGAATAATCCTCCCGAAACCAGGTCAACCCCATCACCAACCAAGCAGTTGAGTTCTCAGTACTATATGATTTAAGTCAATATAGATAACATTCTGAGGTGATCAGGTTGGACATTAAATGTTGTGCTATAACTTTTCTCCTCACGTAGAGTATCTGTTTGCTTGCAGAGTGTCTTCCTGGCTTGCTGCCAGCCTGTGTATGGTCCATGCTTATGAGTTCAGAACCTATGACAATGTGAATTATTCAGATGTTTACAATAAAAACACATGAATGCATGAATTCACTGATGTTAATGTTAAACTTCATGGAAAAAATAGTTCTTTTAATCTTTGGTGGTTAGAAATTAAAGACCTCAAATAATCATGTGCAATAAACAGTAAATAAAGTTACACTGAATGACAAATATATATATACCTATATATATTAGGGGCCAGGAAACGTTCAAAGAACTGGGGAACCATTCCCAAATCAGGGAAGGGAAGTTACAGGGTTTATGTTATTGCTATGAATACAGTATTTCCTACTATTTACAACATATACAGTGTAATGTATTAGATGCCTTCCTATCACATGAAGTATGTATTCTCATAGAGTAATACTGGTACATATGTTATAGTTATGGTAGTATGTCAGACCCTATCTATATTAATAAAAGGGTAATATGCTAATTAGACCATGAGACCTTCCAGAAGTCCTTCCGGACAAAGCTATGGTGGCAGGATTGAGGAATAGTCGCTTAGGGATGATCAGGCCAGGAGGGGAAGGCAGTCGGTGGTGATCAAGCCAGGAGTGAAGGAAGTTGAGGGTAATAAGGCTGGCGGGGGGTGCAGTTAGGGGCAATCAGACCAGTATGCAAAGTGGTTAGGGGTGATCAAGCAGGTGAGTGGTTAGGAGCCAGCAGTCCCAGATTATGAGGGGGTTGTCCAACTGCCTATTTAGGCCCAATCCCACAGGGGTCTCAGATTGGAGAGAATGCAGGCTGGGATGAGAGACACACCTCCCCATGCACAAACTTCATGCACTGGGCCACTAGTTAATAAAATAAAAGAGAGTAACATTCTAAGTGAGAAAATTGCTTAAACAATGGATGAAAGTAAAAATAAACCCTAATACAGTCATTTTCACCCAGAGGTAATTGTGATCTCCTGAGCTATTAGATTCTCTGGGGTGAAATAGAGGGATGCTACTGACAAACATAATGCACAGGCACACCCCCACACAACAGAGATTATCTGGCCCAAAGAGCATTAAAACAGACTGAGGGAAACCCTAATAAATCCAGTATGGATGCGGGGAGAGTAGGAGTATGTGATAGCATCTTTGAGCATGAGTGAAAGAAATTAAATATCAGTAACAGAATACACACAATCCTGACCAGGGGATAATAAAGGGCAGAGAAGGATTTACAGAAGAAAGGCATATTGGAGATGAAATATGAAGAATTTAAAGACCGATGCATGAGAAAGTGATGGAAATGAATGAATCAATGATATTTTTAAGGGCTTCAGTTGGAAAAGAATTAATAATGCATTAGATGGACTACTTTAAGTTAGGAAAGAGCAGATTTCTGGCAGAAGAAATGAAGAGTTGTGTTTGGCTGAAAACGGTTTTGCTTAGTGGATAGAGCATTGGCCTGTGGTCTGAAGGGTCCCAGGTTCGATTCCGGTCAGGGGCATGTACCTTGATTGCAGGCACATTCCCAGTTGTGGGGGGCGTGCAGGAGGCAACTGATTGATGTCTCTCTCTCATTGATGTTTCTAACTCTCTATCCCTCTCCTTTCCACTCTGTAAAAAATCAATAAAATATATTTAAAAAAAAAAAGAGTTGGGTTTGGGTGACATTTGAGTTGTGCTATATGTGGGATGACAATTTATCAATGTATTGCGTTTTAATATACATGTGTTGGACTCTGAGAGGACCTGAACATTTGGATATCATTAGAAGAGCTGCATAACTATATTGGGGAGCATGAAAATGGCTGAGATTAAAGAAAAATACAAATTTTTAAGCAAGAAGAGAACAGAAGGTGGCAAAATGTTTTCCTCAAATTCAATCTGATTATAATTTACAGCCAAATCAGTCATCATCTACTTTAATAAATATGATTGTGGGAAGGTAGAGAAACAAATCTTGGAAATGATGCTCATTCTAGCCCTGATTTCACGTAGGACAGCATTTCTAAATGTTTTCACTCATAAGAATACTTAAGCACAATATCTGTGCACAGTTAATCAAGAGATGATTCTTTCTCTATTTAGTATACCTATAAATGAAATATTCACACATATTTTAAATAAAAATTACTTGAAAGCCTTGGCAATAGTCTTCTGATCTCTCTTGTGTAATTAACTATGCAAAACTTGTTTCTCTTGGTCTCTGGGATTTTTTACTCTTTGCCATTTTGTGACATTTTGAAAATAGTATTCCAAATAGAAAAGGCATGATCTGCCCTTTAGAAAACAATGGCACAAAATGCTTATGTTTTCAAGGCTGAACACATGACTTGAAGTGGATGAAATGTGTTCTAAACAAAGCAAATGTATCACAAGTCACAAAACAGTAATCTAATTAGTTTGGGGATGGCTTTTTTTTTAATGAGGAATTTTTTTCCATAAATGTTATATTTTTCCTAAAATATGGTAACTTTAAAATACAAAATTCTTAAGTAACCTGTGCATCACTAGAGCAAATTCGGGATGTTATCTTTGTTTCAAAAAGTCAGAGCATATGATAGGCCTCTTCAATGGAAAAGTAATTAACTTTATAATTATACTTTCATAATAGATTAGTAGTAGTAATTTTTAAATAAGTATGTGATAGTTCAGGGAACAGAAAAAATCACAAGGGTGTTATTTTATTTAGAGTAATCACTGGGCTTCTTTTGACCTTATTCATCTTCTATATTATGTGGATCCAGGTGTTAAATATTCTGTTGACTTACAAACTGTAACATAAATGCATTAAGATAAAATGAGATGATGCATGTAAAACACTTGTCACAGCATTCACAGTTTGGAAAAACCATTAGCCTGTCAATTCAATGACATTTGATTGAATCTCTTACCTGCTCAATAATAATGTTTCCACCATATTCTGACTTGCCTCATGATAATTTTGTAACAGTATATTGTAGTTTTAGATATGAAGGTGTTTAAGGTTAAAATATATTTAGTGCTTGACATACACTATATTTTTGTTCATTTCCAAGGACCTTGAAATTAAATGATTTGTATGTGCCTGCATCCTAGAGTTAATAAGACTAATTATTTTTGAAACATCTCATGATTTAACTCAAAATGTCTTTCGAATATGAACCATTACTTAGCTATAGTGTACTATTTCAATTAAGGACATGTTAATATAGAATTAGTATACTGTATACTACATTTTGATGACATAATATACCTGTTTGTCTCTCATTGACAGTATCTGACCATCTGAATATCAGTGATCTTTTTCTATTGTATATAAATGCCTTGTGTGCCCTGACTCAAATTCTGTTTTTCTCTAGGATACATTTTAAACATAATATTTAATATAACATTCACTTTCTGATATAGAATGTAAATTATATAAAAACTGTTTTTTAACTCTATTTCAGAATTGAAGTCTGGGCTGTGTCCCCCAAAATTTCACAATAAAATCCCCAATATTATACAATTGGATTTTGAATAAAATGATACCAATCCGTACATTATTGTTCCATGTTAGCTATTGTTGAATAATTATGCTCACATTTTGATGAATTCCACTAAACTTAACATTTTATATTTTTGTCATTTACATAATATTTTTATATGGCTGAATGAAATTCTAAAATAAGTTTTAAAATATATGTTATATTTTAGATGCTATGATGAATTTATTTGATAGCAATGTTGTTTTACAGGTAGGTTGGTAAATCATTGCTATTCTACATTTTAGATGGGTCTTGAGACACTAATTAGTTGGGGCGCTTGTATAACAATTTACAAATTATAAGTGGAAGATTTAATGTGTATAATTTGCATTCAGTGAATGTTCAAGAAGTAATCATACAAGCAGCAGTATTGTAACTTTGCAATACTGATTTAAAAAATCATGTTTTTGTGAGTTAAATATTAATTTACAAATAAAAAATAATGCACCAATGCTTAACAGAATTAAAAATAGAATATAGGCACCACTACTGATTTTTTTCACAATAAAAACCCAGTAGCTTTGTTACTCTTAACATTCCTAATTTATATTTAATTAAGACATGACCTATGATTATAATTATGCACTTGAATCCAAAAAAAAAAAAAGAGTTAAGATGTGTGATTTGGTGAAAGCTATTCAAAAATTTTCCTGCAAGATGCAACGTTTATTTTATCAAGGAAGTACAGGAGTGGTTATTAACAGACACAATAGTTTCTTCCCTAGCCCACACTCACCCTCAAATTTTTACATCCATAATTTTAATAATAAGCTTGAGTGTCTATTTTTTAAAATATATTTTTTTGATTTTTTACAGAGAGGAAGGGAGAGAGATAGAAAGTCAGAAACATCTATGAGAGAGATTCATCGATCAGCTGCCTTCTGCACGCCCCACTGTGGAGATGTGCCTGCAAGCAAGATACATGCCCCCAACAGGAATCGAACCTGGGATCTTTCAGTCAGCAAGCCGACACTCTATGCACTGTGCCAAACTGGTCTCAGCAAGTGTCTATTTTTATTATTTCAGATTAGCACATATGTATTCACTTTTACTATGAAAGATAAGAAAGCAATTGAATGAAACCTCCTCCATTGTTTCTTTCTTTCTTCCATTCCAAAGTTTGATGTTTATATAACTTTGGGTAGATTTCAGCTATATACCTTTATTATCTATATCTATCTATATCTATCTATCTATCTATCTATCTATCTATCTATCTATCTATATAAAGAGGTGATATGCAAATTAGCTGGGATGCTGTCATAGTCATGACCAGTCCAGGTGGAGGTTGCATACACAGATGGGGGGAGGGGACTGCTCGCACTGTGAGGCAAGCCACAGATGCACATCCCCAGAGCAGAGGCAGGGGGGGCATGCCCAAGACTCCACTACCACCTGGCCCCAGCAGGCCTGGAGGGGAGGCGGGGGGTGGGGGGAAGGGCGTGCCCAAACCACCACCACCACCCTGCTCCAGCAGCCCTGGAGTAGAGTACACCTTTGCAGAGGAAACACCTTTTCTAGCCACTTATTGGCTAAGCTCTGTACGCCACTGGCAGCGTTCTTAGTAACTTGGGAATAAGACTCCAAGAAGGTGATCTAGGGTTTTTCCACCTCCCTCCTGGAGGAAAAAAGTGAAGGTCCACTGCTGAGCTAAGAAATGTCATATCCTGCCCTAGCCGGTTTGGACCAGCGGATAGAACATCAGCCTGCTGACTGCAGGGTCTGTGTTCAGTTATGATCAAGGGCATGTACCTAGGTTGCAGGATTCTCCCTGGCCAAGGCTCAGGTCAGGGCTCATGCAGGAGACAAGCAATCCAAGTGTCCCTCTCACATTGATGTTTCTCTCTGCCTTTCCCTTTCTCTTCCACACTCTCTAAAAGTCAATGGAAACATATTCTCAGGTAAGGATAATAAAGGAAAGAAAGAAATGTCATATCCAATGAAAGAGACATCTTGAAAATGCCTCAAGAAAGCTGTCATTTTTTTTCATGGTGAAGGGGCCAGAGTCCATGTTGATGAAAAAATCTTGGTGGCTGGCAGTGGCAGCAGCAACAGGGTGATGGGGGTTGTGCCTTCCTCTGATCAGCCCAAAGAGGGAGGTCAGACTGTAGCTTAGACCCGCTCCCCTGAAGTGGGCCTAAGCTGTCAGTAGGACATCACCTAGGGCTCCTGGACTGTGAGAGAGGGCAGGCTGGGATGAAAACCCCTGCGCCACAGTGCACAAATTTTGTGCACTGGGCCTCTAGTTTTATATATGTATTAATGTCTGTTCATAGCTATTATGTCTTGCTGCTACTCTAAATATTTCAACAATATTTTAATTTCTAAAATTTCTATATGGATATATATATATATGTGTGTGTGTGTGTGTGTGCATGTGTTTCTGAACATTGCTAACTTTGTAGTACATTGTCCTTAAAAGCATTGGATTTAAACTATTTCAGTTCAATAGCCATCCATGTGGCTCAGTTGGTTGAGCACTGTCCCATGCACCAGGAGGTTACCGGTTCTATTCTCAGTCAGGGCATATGCCCAGGTTGTGGGCTCCATGCCCAGTGAGGGTGTGCAGGAGACAGCCAATCAATGTTTCTCTCTTATCAATATTTATCTTTTTTTTCCCTCTCTCTTTCCCTTTCTCTTCTATTCTGGAAGAATATTTAGGAGCAAGATAAAAAATTAGAAACAAATAAAAATTGCCTTGGACAGGTTAATAGATGTATTGGAATTAAAAGTACTAAATGCTAAGATATTATGTAAATCAATGGTAAATAAATTATAATTACATATATCCAGTTTAAACAACAGCATAATGATAAATGCAAGGATATAGCAATGATATTAATGGAGATCAATAAATAAATCTAAAATGGAGGAGAATGTATACTAGTATTTATTAATGTAAATACTAAGAACTTATTATTTTGTAAGTGAAGTACATGTGAGTGTAATTTGGTAGGTTTGTAATGGTGAAAGTGACACTTTTACTTTAATAGTTATTCATCATTTTTGAAACTTCCCAGAAGAGAACAATATATTTAATAGAGTACATTAATGATACACTCCATAATTATAATTAATAGTTGTCAAAGATATTATCACTGGATTAAACTGTTAAAAAGTCAAAGTTTATCTTCGGTGCACCAACTCTGTTATAAATGCACATTTCAGCTCAGAATCAACTTGGATTATTTTCCTGTATTCCTATATCCTATTGCACCATAAACTTTCTGCTCAAAATATTTTCCTTCTTGGCTATAAATGACTGTTATAGTTCAAATAGTTATAGTTCTCAGATATTTTTGGATTTAAGTGGGCATAGAATACTGATCAATAAGACAATAGCTTTTAAATTAGCAAAATGAAATGGCAATGGTAATAATTCAAAGTTTCAGAAACTGTCAGAGGAGACAGAGATGAAAGCAAGGCAAAATGCATTTCTTCAATCATAAAACCAGACCATGCAAATGGTTACATAATTGATTTATAAGAAATATAACTTTATAAGTAAAATATGCCTATTGTTTTCTAGATATACACAACTAATTAGTAATCCTACGTAGTAGGTTGAATTATTAGTGTTTGCTGGGGTTTTGTTTAGAATTGGATTGAATCTTGAGATCAATTTACAGAGACTAAACATCTTTAAAGCACAGCTTTCAGTCTATGAACCTCATCATTCATTTGGATCTTCTTAACTTCTTAAATTATTTTTTGAAGTTTATGCACTTTGTACAAATTTTTCTTAGAAGTGTTTTTAGGTATTGGATAGTTATGTAGTACTATTAATGGATATCTTTTTATTTCAGGTTATGTTTATATTGAAAAATGTAGGAATGCAATTAATATTCAACTGCTAAATAGTATTTCAAGAAGAGACGTGAAAAACAATAACTTCAATGAAGTTTTTCATAGTGTATCCGTTTGATTATCCTATGTGCAATTTTTAGCAGATTATTTTGGTTATCAGAGCTGTTCCTATAGAGGTAAGCTGTACTCACATGTTTAAGTAAGTGTGAAATGGCAAAACACTGGGACAGAAGAAATGTTTTGTTTAACCTTCATAATAAAAGCATGGAATAAATTTAATAGTGAATGGTAGTAATAATGGGAATGATATTCTACAAAGTGTTAAATAGGTTGAAAGGCAAGACTGAGCCCCAAAACAATATTTCCCCTTTTTGTTGTCATTTAAAACCCATCTTACTGTAAAGACAGATGTTTCAGTAGTGAAATTTTCCAACTGTTTTCATTGTATAAGTATACACACTATGGGTTTCATAAAGTTATAAAATAGCTAACTAAAACTCAGATAGCAGAAGCAATACAAATAGCTCAGACTGTACCTGTTTCTATAAGTGAAGAATTATCTTTAAGGTTGGATTTTAAGCAATTAAATATAGAGACATATATTTCTGTTAAAAAAATAGTGAACGAGACAGAAGCTTCATGTTATGAAACAAATTCTTTCAGTAGAAGGAGGAAATTATTTACTTTAATAAACCCTGGAAATGGCCTCATCACATTAGTTTTAAGAGATTATTTTCATTTAATTAGAGGAGAACTTAAATTAATGGCTTAAAATTACTTAGAGTTATTTATGGATGTAACTGTTAAGAATACAGTAAGTCCTTACTTAGCTTCAATAGATCTTGGAAACTCAACTTTAAGTAAAATGATGTGTAACAAAACCAATTTAACTGATATAATGAAAAGTTAAATTCCTAGGGCACATTTCTGGTGATGGGCTAGTATGAGAATTCTAATTTTTCTGCCAAAACCCATTTGGCTCAGTGGATAGAGCTTTGGCTTGCGGACTGAAAGGTCCCAGGTTCGATTCCGGTCAAGAGCATGTACCTTGATTGAGGGCACATCTCCAGTAGGGAGCGTGCAGGAGGCAGCTGATCAATGTCTCTCTCTCATCGATGTTTCTAACTCTATCCCTCTCCCTTCCTCTCTGTAAAATATCAATAAAATATTTTAAAAAAATAGTAATTCTAATTTTTCCCTGGCTGCTTGAATGTAGCCACATGCCCTGAGAAGTGGCCGGGTTAATTTCCAATCAGGGAACTACTGAGTTAATTGTAGGATCACTCTCCAGTAGGAGGTGTGCAGGAGTCAGCCGATAAATTTTTTTTCTTCTCTCTCTCTCTCTCTCCCCCTCTCACTTCTCTCTCTGAAATCAATTAAAAAAAATTTTTTTTTAAGAATTCAAGTTCATGATCAAAAGTCAATATGCTTAAATCTCCAGTACTTTTGCAAATGGCTTGACAGATAGCTAAACATCTTAATTCCGGGGCCACACTGCCTTAGTTTGAATTTCAGTTGCTCTATTTTATGATCACTAGTGTGATGTTAGGTAAATTATTTAATCCCTGAGAGCCTTAGTTTCCTTATCTGTAAAATGGAGATTTTTTTTTAATGGGCTCATTGAAAGGGTAGTTACAAAATTGAAATATGTTAGTAGATAATAAATATTTCTAGAGTTTCAAACCTTGCCTGGCACACAATAAGCTTTCATTCTCATTTTCCAAGGCCAAGATTTCTCACTGTGAGGGTGGAAAGCGTTAAGCAGCTTTTTAAAAATATTATCATATTGATGACACCTTGCATATACAATCTGAAGTACAGGGAAGGTTAGTTAGCCTTATAGTTTATATGATTGCCTGGGCTATTTAGCAGATCATTTGTTTTATTAGTCAATAATAAAACAATCTGTTTAGGAATAAATAACTAACATTCTAAGACATTTAGGTACATTTTACCCAGAGGGAAGGAATAAATACCCAATCATTCTATTTTAACGCTGCTGGCAAGAAAGAAAAAAAAAGTCGAAATACAAGAAAAATTATAAAGTGATGTGTCTAGACATTTATATCACATTCTTCTAGCAAGATGTTAATGTGAGTTTTTAGTAGTGTGTATATTAGCTCGTATAAGTGATTCCGTAAAAAAAACAAAAAAAAAACAGTTGTCAGTTCTTGTCAAATTACCAATTGTTAATGTGCAGAATAAAGTATCCAGAGGAAGGCAGATAAACTGCATAAACGCTCTCTTCAGGCAACCGAACTGGCAGCCTTCCTGTGACTCTTTACCACACAACGTGCCTGTTTTTCAAAAATGCTGCATATGGCGTTCCACATGAGTAAGTGGGTATGTGATGTGAGAATGTGACAGAAGCTCTCCCTGCATAATACAGCTGTCCAAAACAAACATTTTAAAATATATCTGTGTTGGCGCGATCTTTCGGGAAAGGAATCACATAATTTTCTTCAGCATGCAATGAATAACATAGAGGCTTTGTTGTCAGAGAAAAGAAAGTCGACTGCAAATTTCTGGATAATTTCAGGAAAACCTGGCCAATAACTAAAGCATTTAGAAAACGGATGTAGCTATTGTTAGGCACTGAATTATGTCTCTCTAAAAGTTCTTATGTAGAAATCCTAATTCCCAAGACCTCATGTGTGACTGTTTGTTTTTTTTTCTGTCTTTGTAGCAATAATTAAGTTAAAATGAGGTTTATTGTGTGGGTTTAAATCTCATGTGACTAATGTCCTTTTTTTTTCAAAATATATTTTTATTGATTTTTTATAGAGAGGAAGGGAGAGGGATAGAAAGTCAGAAACATTGATGAGTGAGAGACATCGATCAGCCGCCTCCTGCACGCCCCACAGTGGAGATGTGCCCGCAACCAGGATACATGCCCTTGACCGGAATCGAACCTGGGACCTTTCAGTCCGCAGGCTGACGCTCTATTCACTGAGCCAAACTGGTCTTGGCCTAATGTCCTTTTAAAGGAGGAAATTTGTAGACGGATATTCAGAGTTTTTTTTAAGAAATGAGGAGGAGATGGACATCTGCAAACTAAGGAGAAAAGCCTAGAAGAAGTTCTTGACTTATGTGAGGCCTCAGAAGAAACTAATCTTGCAGACTCTGATCTTGGACTTCATTGACGCTTAGTTGCCAATTTCCCACTTTGTTCCAATAGGAACTTGTCATACTTCCTTCCCAGGATGAAAGTTTCAGCATTTCAATGGATCAATTATTGTCTTGAATTTCAGTGGAAGAGACTGACAGAGAGCCCACCCAAACCAATGTCAATACTCACTCTTAAGAAAGAAGAGAGGAGGGACAATTACTTAAATAACAGAATTATCAGCTTTTATGACTTCCCCATAATGTGAATATGGAAAAGTGTGAGAAACTACTTTTGACAGGTTGATCATTGGGCGCTTTTATTGGAATGACTGTTTTGGGCCCAGAGCTTGAGGGACTGGGTCATACGTGTTTGTCTCTGACTTCAAAATTTCATTCTTGCCAAGACCGGTTTGGCTCAGTTGGATAGAGCATCGGCCTGCAGACTGGGGGGTCCCAGGTTCGATTCCGGTTGGGGGCATGTACCTTGCTTGCGGGCACATCTCCGATGTGGGATGTGCAGGAGGCAGCTGATTGATGTCTCTCTCTCATCGATGTTTCTGACTTTCTATCTCTCTCCCTTCCTCTCTGTGAAAAATCAATAAAATATATTTTTTTAAAAAATTTCATTCTTTAATGATATCCAAGAGGCCTATTGAAAATGCCCACAGTGCCTGGCGGCTTTCAGATATAATTTTCTTGGGCTAGCTCAAACCGATGCAGTTGTTCTACAGTATCTCACTCTTTCGGGGATGACCCAGATGCAAGGTACTGCACAAAAACCAGTAGGGAAAAAATATATCATCTAGTGGAGAAGATAAACAAATAAGCAGATAATTTATAACACAGTGTGACGGATGCACAAACACTTTGCAGTTTAGTAGTAACATAGAAGGAGAAGGACAATACGAAACCCGAGAGCAGAGAAGTAGGAAATCAACAACTGCTCTGGTTGCTAAGGCCCAAGGCGTTTTGCTGTTCTCGTTAAGGTGCAGATGTGGAAGAGACTGATTTTTCTTCCCCACCGTCTGACTTTCCCAAATGAATTTTTATCTTTGTTGCAAGTTAATATGCACACTTCAGAGTTCATATGAATTTTCTGGCCCACCAGTGTGTGTGGGGGGGGTATTGAAAGCAAATTATTACATTCTCTTTTTATGCATGATACAATCCTTCATTCTACCACATGAGCTTTTATATATTGGATATGAATGATTAATTAGATATCACAAATTATATACAGTGGTACCTCGAGATACAAGTGCCCTAACATAAGAGATTTTTGAGATATGAGCGATTTTTGCTTTGAAATATGAGCAACAGTTGAGATATGAGTAATCGCGTGGATCGGTAGGCTGCAAATGACCCACCAGTTTACCGAGACCCGAGCTTCTCATAGTTTCCCATGCCTCAAGGTTACTGAGCGAATTAAACTCGTATCTCGAGGTACCACTGTATTTCAAACTGCCATTGGTTGTAATGTCCAACAGAAAAACAAAAACCCTATGTATGGCAAGTCAGAAACAGAAGAATTCAAAGCTCTATGGTTTACCCTGTTATTCTTTTGGTGTCTTTATTGTTTTATCTTTGTTATTTAAAATGTAAACTAGGCTGCAATAAAAAGGAGAAAGGTGAGGTCTAAAGGTGATAGATATGTTCACAGATTGAAGAGAGAAGAAGTGATACATTTTTATTCATTTGACCTTTGTAATTTATATCTTCATTTTTAGAATGTATCTTTATTATTGAAAGTATTACAAATGTCTCCCTTTCTTTCCTATTAAACCCCTGTAGCCTGCACCTGCCTCCAAAATTAAGTTTAAAATAACTTCTTGAGTTAGACTTCTTACTAGGTACTTCTTAAGGGGAGAAATTATGAAATAACTTGTTTATGTTCTTAGAATCTAGAAATATTAGGATTATATTTGTACTAACAATAAAAGTTTCTAGAGGAGGAAAAGCAAGAAGATAGTGTCTTACAGACAAGGCACACGTTTACAATTTTCTTTTTCCTTTTCTCTTCCAGAAAGAATGCTTCAAACCTTTTAATTAAGGAAATATATTTATAATATTTTACCTTCTAAAAATATTGTACTCCAATACATTTCTCCTTTTTTTTTTCTTAAGTAGTTTAAAATACTTTGCATTAAAGGTGGTGGATTAACACATGCATTTTTCTTAATCCACTCTCAATTCCCAGCAAGAAAAAATAAAGAAATACAAAAATAAATGTAAAAAGTAGGGAAGCATAAATCTCACAAGGACAAAGGGAAGAAGATAAAATGTCACCATGTGTTTTTTTCCTTGAAAGTTGACAAGCAAGTAGATCAGTGGTAACTGACTCAGACTGAGAATTCAAAGAGAAAAAAATAATGGGAAGCTCATATGTCCTCTGAGCTTAGTGCTCTGTAGAATTTAAAATAGGCCCCAGGGTCTCCTAACAGTAGGCATTTCTCACAGTAGATACAGGACTTAAAAGAAGAGAAGGATCTGAAAGATAGAGATGGAATTCTAGAGACTTCCCCACACACACACATACACACACAAAAAAAAAAACACAACAACTATAGGCATAGCTGAGGTGAGAGTACCATATAGAAAACAAAACTAGAAGAAAATGTATTATTTGAATGGTATGAACATTTCCCAACCCTGTTCATCTGCCATCCACCTAGAACTCAGACACAAGATTTCACTCACTACTTATTAATAAAAATATTAAATTTATCTAGGAAAATGAGTAGGGCCAAGAAAAAACAGATAAGCGATGACATATATTGTTCTCCAAGGGACAACCCAGTCATATCACCCTCAGTCATAAAACCCCACTAGTAAGCCTTACTGGGCACGTAGAAGTGTACAGTAGTCTTGTTTATTGTCTTACTCTTCAACATGAACTGGCAGCTAAGATCACTAGAAACCAGAGAAAAATGTACATTACAGAAGAAAAGAAAATTCAACTAAATCCCAAATGAATTGCATCAGATAATCCAAACCAAAAGTAGGAAATACAATAAAAAGTTATTATCTTCATAGTGATAAAAGAAGATAACCCCCTTCCATGCATCAAGAATGGTGTGCTACAAGGAAAAATACATACACTCTCATACATACACACATGCACACAGTCGATTTCGGTGAAAAGGTTGATATGATGTTTGAATTGGAATCATTTCACAAACAGATATCTGAAGTTACATTTTTACACAAACATTAATTTGTCTTCCTCTAACTCAATCCAATTTATTGGTCATATGTAGAAGTAAGGTGTATAATATACCTGAAACTATTTTTTTTAACAAATTCCACTCTAGTAATTTCCTCACTATTCTTGGTTATGTCACCCAACACATATTTGATTGAAATCATACATTTTGTTCTTATTCATAATTTATTATGGAGCTAGAAAATGAAAAATTTGAGGGAATTAAATAATAATCATAATATTATTATGAGGTTCAAAATTTGACAAAAGATCAAACTTAGGCCATAAATTAGACATTTAAGTACTTTTGTTTTGTTGTAATTATGCAAAAATTACTTAAATGCTTCATCAACTGCAAATAGTATGACTTGTTTAACCTAAGAAAATAAAGGAAGCTCTGAGTTGGTTTAAATTCTGCACTTGAATCCTAATAAAAGGATAGTGCATTAACTCTGGAAAGGTTCTAAGCTCCCATATCTTTACATAAAATAGTATATTTCAATTTAGTGATGGATGTTAGCTCTATTAATAAGTAACAAAGCCAATTTACATTTATGCAAGCAGCTCTTATCTTTTCAATAACAGTTTCAAATTGTCTTTTTGGAAAATATCATACAACTTAATTATTATTGACCAAAGTTAGAGAATTAGCTATTAAAAATATAAATAAACAATTTTATTAGAGCATGAAATTAATTACCTTACACAGAAGGTGGAAGCCCCAAGAGTTTAAAGATGCTGCTATTGACATATCAATTTTCCCCAACATAATGTGATAATATTGTATTTACATAAATGAATGGGAGGGACTGGTGGTATTAAGTATATACACCCAATAATGCTATTAAGATTTTTAAATGGCCTAAGCTTCTATTCATTTAACAGCTCAATTGCATATTCCCCTCATATAAAACATCCATGCTGAATTTTCATAAGTAGGGGAAATGAGGACTTGAGTTAATTATTCCAATAACTTAAAGTCACACTTGGGGTTCTAAGGAATTGGAAGGCAGGAACAATTTATACTTTGATTCAGAAAAGTAATATTTTGTGCTAGTTTTCAAATTAACATGACCCACCCTTTTGGCTGAGATGTTTCTTTAGAAGCCTCAGAAGATGAAAGAAGAAAAATAATCTTTGCAGCAGACATGGCAAGGGGAATGGGTAACTAGTAAATGATACTAATATGCTCTTTAGATTGTGTTATACTGAAAGATTGTGCAATTTATTCTTTCTGTAAAACAGAAAAGGATAAATAACAAATGGTTCAAGAAATCAAATTCCTTACAAAAGAGCTACAACATAAATTTTAGAAACTTAAGTACAAGAGAAAAAAAAAAAGGATAAATCAGAAGTAGAGATTGGATTGGAGTTTGGATATCCAAATCCAATTTTCTTGGAAGATGATCATATACATGCTAGTAAGTTTCACAATGCATGCTTAAAGTAATTAACTTTTTTCAATAGTCCTTAAGATTATTATGTTGGAATTCAATATAAGCAAAGTGTGCCCCTTGTGACCAAATTGACAGGGCAGGGGAGCAACTGAAGACAGACAAAATTGGGAGAGGAAGTAGAGGAGGTGAGGAAGAGAATGAGAGATAAAGAGAGGAAGAGGTGGAAGAAAGAAAGACAAGAAAGCTTTTTGTGTACTTTTTAGTAATTTGCTGTTCAGATCATGTAAAGCCTTAGTATTTGCAATGATTGCAATATGAACATCAGCTTGTAGCTTCTCAGCTTGATGTTCTTGAGCATTTTAAAAAAGATTTTTATTGATTTCAGAGAGAAAGGGAAAGGGAGGAAGATGGAAATATCAATGATAAGAGAGAATCGTTAATCATCTGCTTCCTGCATGCCCCATGGGCATGTGGGCATGTGTCCTGACCAGGAATCAAACCTCGATCTCCTGTTTTATAGATTGATGTTCAACCACTGAGCCAGGCCAGCCAGGTTTAAGCATTTTGTTTTTAAGTAGCTGAGTGAAATAACTATGCAATGGTGAAAACAGGCTTTTTAAGCCATTTTTTAATTGACAATTTTATGTCTACATACATTGGATAAGATTCCCAATTATCCAGAGATCACAAACTACAGAGTTAATAGCTAAAAGAATCTTAGTTTCCATTAATCTCTCTAAACTTGTTAAGAGCGCTAAGTATCCATACAACTCATCGTACAAGGCAAAAATACAGGAAAAACCATGTGACTTCTAGAAGAACCAGGCTTTGTCAAATTTCAAGTTCTCCAGAAAAGTGTGCTGAAAGCAGGAAAATCATGTGACCATGAGTGTGAGAAGAAATAGAGGCGGGCCTTCACGACTGGTCCACCATACTGAGAGACCAGTGTGAAGAAAGGCCTAGATTTAGCAATGAGTCCGGATTTAACTTGACATAGAAGAGAGTAAAGGAAGAAGGCTCAAAAGAGAGATTAGAACCAGATCTTGAAGGGGTTTGAAAGTCAGATAAGGATTTTGAATTTTGTTTGTCCTGACTGCTGTGCGGATGGGGGAGGGGAGAAGCAATGGTACTGGTAACAATGAATTGTGAGGAGGAAAACATGAAGGAGAAGCAGAGTCCAGGAAGACCAGTTAGGAGATTCTTGCTATAGTTCAGAAAAGAGAGAAACTATGGCCGCTACAGCCTAATAAAAATATTATGTACAGAAAGATTAAAGTTAGGTGAGGTAGATAAGAGATCAATCAAAAGACTTGTATGCATGAATATAAGCACAACCAATGAACATACACACTGGGGGGTTGGGGTATGCCTGGGAGGGAGGGGTGGCAATGGGGAGATATGTATAAAAAATTAATAAAAATTAAAAAAAATATTATATACATATATAATTAATAAATAAATAATATGCAATACTTTTATTAGGCTAAATATATGCTACATATACCTTACATTTAATAGAGAAAGCTTAAAATTAATGGCAGCATTAAAATTTCAATAAAATCACCAAATCAATTGTGTTAACTTTAAGGACCTTTCTCAGATCTTTAAAACAATTATCTGGCAAATCTTGCATTATTACACCGGATGGGAAAGCTGTTATTTTAGTCACATAGACATTTTAGGAATATATCCTTTCAGCCACCTACAAGATCTAATTTAAGTCTGCTTGGTTTATTTGCTTGTGGTTTGTAGTTATTACACACCAGGAGACATCAAAACATTGGTCATTACTGAACATCAGAGATATTGGAATTAGTGAGAATGATTGACAAACCCCATTTGGAACCGATCCAGGAAATATAACATGCTTTAGGCAAAAGTATTTCTCTATTTTAATTGTCTAAACATTTTGGATGAGACTACTGTTGTCAAGCAACTCCAATGTTCAAAATATACAAAATGACAGTTGGTTCACTGCAATTTCATCAAAATATAGTAGGATATTTTTTCATGTTTTTCTTTACTCGTCTATTTTTATGGAGAATAGTGAAACAAAATAAAAATCTAAACATGTATAGATGTTTCCAATAAATAAATGTCCATCGTCACTGTCTGTTCCTATACCCACATCAAACTTTATTCCCTAAAGTTTCTGCTCATCAATCATTTTTGAAAATTAGATAATAATATTTTTCTTAATATAATGCACTGTCTCATTTATCAGCTTTTCACAATACCTATTGATATTTCACTGAGAAAATAAGATTTGTTTACCTACTCTCTTTGCCTGGAAATTACACTGTTATTCTTAAGATATCAGATGAAGAGAAACTGCAGCCGAAGGGATTTTCCCATTTACACACTTTCCCCTGCCTGCCTCTGTACTACTTAGTAGCCTGTACAATCATCCTGATAATGATATTTCATCAACCTGTAAAATGACTCTTGCTCTCGATTTAAATGAGTTTCCTTTAAAACAAGTACGTTACTTCTCTTATTCACTCGTTATGCACAGCACCCAATAGAGTTAATACATATTTATTAAATAAAACACAAACTTTCAAATTCTTCCCAGTGAAAATGTATCTGAGCTTTTATATTTCTCATTATTGCATAGAAAGCTATTGTATAAATACATTTCAATTTGATAACCATTCAACCACTGATAAATATTGAGATCTGAGGGCTTTTTGTGCAATTATAAAACTTGCTGTTTTATAATTGCAATAAAACATCTCATCATTGATGTTTCTATCTCTTTCTCCCTCTCTGAAATCAATAAAAATATATTATAAAAAAAGAATATATAACAAATGTTGCCCTAGCCAGTTTGGCTCAGGATAGAGCAATGACTTGAGGACAGAAAGGTCCCAGGTTCAATTCCAGACAAGGGCAAGTACCTTGGTTACAGGCTTCTCCCTGACCTGGGCCCTGGGCAGGGAACATGCAGGAGACAATCAATTGATATGTTTCTCTCCCATAGATCTTTTTCTGTGTCTTTTCTCTCTTCTACTCTAATAATATTGGGTGAAGATTTAAAATTTAAAAAAAAATGAATCAAAGTTGAAATTACCACACTGGGTATACAATTCAGATAACAAAAGAAAGTTGCTTAAAGTGAAGAAGATCTAGAATGAATAGCAAAATAGGAAGATAAATAGAATAAATTGTGGTTCTGAGACCAGACTAGAAACTGAAGATAGTCTCACAACTTTTTTCTTCTAAGTGTCCCAGAGGAAGAAAGGATCATCATATTCATGGTTTTTCTGAACCCTTAATGTTTATGCAGAATTGGAGAGGATTGGTCCAAGAGTTAAACTGCACTAAACATGGCAACGTGCTGCCTACATCCTCGTTCAAGGAAAGATGTCTCCAGTGACTACGGAGTTCACTCACAAAAGTCGCAAACCAACAGTTGGTTTGGGATCTTCCAAGGTTGCTGAGAGCTTTTTCGCTGAAGGTTAAAACCTTCCCAGGGTCTCATCTAGGTGGGAACCTAAAGGCCAGCCAGTTTGTATTTATGGAGGACAATTGTCATAGGCAAATCTTAGACCTTCCTCTCTGCTGGGTCCTCTATACCTTTCTCATTTCTTCAATACTCAACTAATTCTGTGAGGTAATCAGGCCATCAGGGGAGGGAAGTTAGGAGGATCAGGAAGGCAAGCAGGTGAGTGTTTAGGAGCCAGTGGTCCTGATCAATCTTGTTTTTCCCCCATTTTTAATATGTTGATCCTAATAGATATCTTCAGCTTCTTATTCTATCTTATTTTCTCCTTTTGGAGTTACTTAGCATGAGGTATTTACTGTAAAGAATGAAATAAACCAGACTTTACTATAAGCAATGGTATTGCAACTAAAGGCCCGATCCACAAAATTTGTGCACTGGGAGGGGAGGGGGTGTGTCCCTCAGCCCAGCCTGCATCCTCTCCAATATGTGGACTCCTCGGGGATGTCTGACTGCCAGTGGGATGGGTCCTAAACTGCAGTCAGACATCCCTCTCAGAATCCGGGACTGCTGGATCCCAACTGCTCACCTGCTTGCCTGCCTGAGAGCCCCTAACCATTTCTGCCTGCCAGCCTGATCACCTCCTAACCACTCCCTTGCCAGCTTGATTGATGCCTAACTGCTCCCCTGCAGTCCCTATTAACACCAACTTCCATCCCCTGCCAGCCCAATCACCCAATTTTCCTATCCTGCTGACGTGGTTGCCTCTAACTGTCCTTCCCTGCTGGCCTGATTGCCCACAACTGTCTTGCCCTTCTGGCCATCTTGTGACCACATGGGGGTGGCCATCTTGTGACCACATGGGTGTGGCCATCTTGTGCAAGGGCATGATGGTGAGTTTGCATATTACTTCTTTATTATCCTATATAATAAAGGGAAGTTAAGGGTGATCAGGTCAGCAAGGGAAGGCAGTTAGAGGTGATCAGACCAGCAGGGGAGGGCATTTAGGGGGATCAAGAGGAAAAGCAGGTGAGTGTTTAGGAGCTAGCGGTCCCAGATTGTGAGAGGAATCCAGATTGAAGAGGGTATAGGCCAGGCTGAGGGACCCCGCTTCCCATGCATGAATTTTGTGCACCAGGCCTCTAGTACATTTATATAAAAATCAAGTTTAATTATATATGCCAGCAATGCTATTTGGACAATAAAATATTTTAAAGAAAGATACCACTTACAAGTGTATCAAAAGATTAGAAATGAATCTAATAAAAGATGAATAAGATACCTACAGAGAAAAATAAAAGTTAAATTCAATAAATGAAAGAAGCAGTATATTAATGGGGTGAAGACATTTTAAGAGTTCAATTATCTTGAACAGAATCATGGATTGAATGAAATTCACTCAAATTTCAGAATTTGATACCCTTAACGAACTAGTTATTAACTATATGAAAATTTGGGACAAATCTCTAAATAAAGGATTTCACTCTCTTGTTTGTTGTTCTTGGCTCTCTTCCATTTGCCCATGAGGGCCCATGACCCTCTGATTTTCAGGGTCATTACTCTCTGCAACATGTGGCTTCTTTCCTTGCCTGTTGATCTCAGGCAGAATTATATACCAAGAGTTATGAATCCCATGGTTACATCCTTGCCGTCACATTTCCTTTGCTGTGAAGTGACTCTTTTGATCCAAAGAACGGTTTTGCAAGATACCGGCTCAGTGGTTCAAATGCTCAGTAAATCCTTAGACAATAGTGGGGAATAAGACCTTGTACACAGGATGGTCAAACCCATGTTATGATAATAACATATCAGCTCGCCTTCCAGGCTGGGAATGTCCAACCTAACCAGATTTTCACTGAGTAGCTGGAAATTTTCCTTGAAAATAATTTCATGTCAAAGGTACCATTAGTCTTTGTTCTTTGAAAGTTTGGGGTGTAGAGCAGCATTAGCTAGATGAGCTTGCATGAGTGGGTAGTTATGTTTTTGAGCCATAATTAGCTCCTATCTCTGATAATATTTATATTCCATGCCTGCTCCTTGTGCCTATACGGGGTGGCCAATGACAAGCCCTCTCCAATGACAACTTGACAAATCATTGTCTCCACATGGTTGTTTAGAAATTGACTCCTCTATGAAGGATGCTCATTGTTTTAGAATTCAAATGCACTACAAAGATCTTGACAATTCGTTCTGCTTCACATATATCCGCCCACAAGTTGTTTGTGCAGATCTAGACACCTCATATCCACACATTTTCTTTCAACTGCCGTCCTCTGAGGGATTTATTATTATCCAGAGGTTTATTTATTCCTCAATGAAGTCACTTGTGTTTTTGTGCAAACCGGATAATTGGATGTGCTGCCTGAAACGCTATTATGTGGGAGGATGTTTCTAGAGAGCAGACCAGGAAGCGGGAAGGCAGAGGGTTTCATGGAGACTTCTCTTCCTCAGGATTGAAGGAAGCAGGACAGGAAGAACAGAAATGTGTGAGGCAAGATACACTTACAGAGAAGACTCAGACCATCCTACAGAAACCATTGAAATGGAGATGTAACTTCAGAGCTTCCCCTATTGAGAAAATGGAGCTGGAATCTTTAATGCTAAATGGGTCTCTAAATGGATTCCAATGGCCCCCAGGAGGGAATTTAACAGGAGAGGCAGCTCCCCTGGCACGCTGTGTTTCCCTGTGAGTTGTCAGCACTAAATGCTCAGTGCTCGGGAATGGAGAAAGGATGTGAGAAGTACAGCATCCACATTAGAAAGATATAAACAAGGATATATAAACAAGGCCACTATATAAAAGGGAATTGTTTTCAAGACTGCTGACTTAAAAAAATATATATATGTATTCCTGTTGTAATTAAATGAGGGGATGAATGGAAAAGCACTCTGCCTACTACAGCCTCACACCAATATAAAGTAATATTGTCATTAAAATAAAATGTGCGGGGCAGTACCTATTAACGGATGTGCTACTGAAAAGAAGCTCTGTCAGCAGGCATGTCATCAGTTGAATCATTTAAAGTGTGACAGTGATTAATAAAAATGAAACAAGAGTATCTTATTGGCTCTCTTAAGTTTGTCAATCCTCTTAATAAACTGTTGTTATCTAAATAATAAAAGGCCAAAGAGAGAGACAATAAGCATACATTTGAGATCAAGGAAAGAAGAGCTATTTGTGAAGCACTGATTCAGGCAGAAATGAGGGTTCAGATTAGGAGACAAAGGCAAGGCATATTTATGAGAATGGGGAGGGCAACGGTTGCATCAATAGAAGGAAGCCCTTTCTATGGGTGCCAATAAGCTAGCACAGTGATGCTAATTCCAAACAGTGTTTTAAATGATCAGTCAGAGGCCATAAATCTGGTAGTCATAATATTTGCTTTCCTGTTGTCCTTGCAAACAGTTTTTTTAGGGCACAGTATTGCTTTAAGGCCAGTCCAGAGGTTATGTTGCCCTCTAACATTATTTCATAGGCATCATCTGAAGCAAAGTATTAGCATCCTAGCAGCATGAAATAAAGGGCAAGTTCAACATAAAAGTAGCTTATGTTCAAAAATGGAGGAAAATATTTTCTGTGGACAAGGTGGTACAGAAAGTCTTGGAGAATTTTATGACCAAATTCATGCATATACAGTGGTACCTCGAGATACGAGTTTAATTAGTTCCATAACCTTGAGGTGTGGGAAACTATGAGATGCTTGAGTCATGGTAAACTGATGGGTTGTGGGAGTGGGTGACCAGCCAGGCAGGCAGAGGCAGTTAGGGGTGATCAGGCAGGCGGGGGGAGGGAGGGAGGGCAAGATAGAGGTGATTAAGACAGCAGGGGGCAAGGTAGGGATGATCAGGTTGGCAGGTAGAGTGGTTAGGGGCAATCAAGCGGGCAGGCTGGAGAGTGTTTAGGAGCCAATGGTCCCGGATTACGAGAGGGATGTCCCAGATTAAAGAGGGTGTAAGAACACCCCTCCATGCATGAATTTCATGCACTGGGCCTCTAATATTTAAAATTGTAACATATAAAAGCTATCTAAACTTTGAAACACTTGTGTATTAATGGTATGCCCTTGTTTAGTATATCACTTAATTATTGAATGTCTTTGTCATAATAAAATGGGAATAAAAATATTTGCCTCAAAAGATTTCATTGGATAATCAACATAAATGATAAACCTGTGACCATCTATTTAACAATAAAGTTCATAACAAATGTAACATGATACTGTCACCAAAAAACACATTGAGTTCTTAAGAGCTGAAATGCACCATATCATTAACTTTGATAAATTGTGCAAATAAAACAGACATGTTGCCTAACCTCGTGATTACATGTTCATAGGGAAAACTCAAGCATCACTTAAATAACTATAATGTAAGGAAAGGAAGCAAAATCAATCCTATTTATTCCTCTCTAAAACCATAAATCAGGGCCTATATTAGAAAGCCATGTACACATTCCCTTTTGTAATCCATTCAAAATGCCTGGGAAAGGAGTTTTCTTTAAAACTTAACTTTTCGAAGAAAAAAGCAGAAGCCTTGAGAAAGAAGATTTTCACTTCTGAGGAAAAAAAAAAAAAACGTATCTAAAATCATAGCACACTCTAATGCACCTCTCCAATTACAATGTGACATTGAAAAGTACTTCTTATTAGGTGATCACCATCAGGTGAACTTTTAATTCGTTTTCACAGTTGGAGAAAAGATAGGTCTAAAAAGCAAAATGTTTTCAAAGGTCATGAAAAGGGAAACGCTGACAAAAGATAACAGGATATTCTCCTAGTGCCTTACAGAATAATTTAATTTCTTAAAGAACTCCCATGAAAAGCAGTTATTTCACCCCGGTTTTTGTCTGAGAGGACTCAGAAGGCCACGATCCTCCGGTAGGCAGCCAAGCACGAAAAACTGCTGAATGTGTTAGCACCTACAGCTTTTTCCTTTGCCTCGGCGCTTCCTTTTCCTATTATTTTAGCAAACCTTCAAATCGAACCACAGCGCCTCTGCAATGGTAGCTCATGCGTACCTCAGATACATGTTCCATTTTTCTTAAAAGTCTTAATCTTTGGCTGGAATTGGAGGATATTTTACATTTAAATCAATAAATGAATAAATGAATAGTATACTGAAACAAAAGAACAAGAAGATGAAGAACTATAAAATAATGTGTTTCTAGTATGTTCTACTATAGGATTTAAAAATAAATTTTGATTGTAAATAAAATAGGAATATTTTTCATTAAAAATCTTTGTGTTTAGCAGGTGATGCAATGATATTAATATAAATTAATTATGTACATGCATATAGGTTTATTTTTTCTTTTATGCCTGATAATCTATGATGCCAAGATAAAAAGATGATGCTATATTTTTTCATTACTCCTGAGGGTTTTTTTTAAATATATATTGATTGATTTCAGAGAAGAAGGAAAGATAGAAACATCAATGATGAGAGAGAATCATTGATGGACTGCCTCCTGCACACCCCACACTGGGGATCAAGCCTACAACCTGGGCATGTGCCCTGATCGAGAATCAAACCATAATCTCCTGATTCAGAGGCTGATGCTCTGTCAGGCATAATAGCTGAGTTTTTACCTTTTATTGGATGTAGTTATAACTGTCTCTCTGACTTGGAACAAGGAGCCTCATAGGCAGATACTGGAATTTACAAAGAAAGTCCAAAATCTAAGGGATATATAAGAGAGTATCTCAAATTCTGATGAAGTCTGAACACATCAATGTTCCTTTATCTCCCTAATTCTTTAACTAGTCTATGTGCATAACAGGTTTTGAAAGAAAAAAAAATCAATCTGTTTAGTAAATTTATCCTTTACATTTTTTCTATTCTCTATTTTTAACTAAGCATTCATTATTTCAGTGGAATTTATGTACAAACAATTTAGTTGTAGGGAAATGATATTACCCATAGTTACATGTTCATTAGAAAAGATAGTGGATTTGAAGAGAGATAGAATAATAATACAAGAGATAGAATAATAATACAAGAGATACATCTCAATGAACCTATTACTCATAAAAATTGAATGGAAGAGGCCCTGGCAAACTTCGGTCAGTGATTAAAGCATCGGACTGTGCATCAAAGGGTTGCAGCTTTATTATACCCTGCTGAGGTCAGGTGCACACAGGAGGCAACCAATTGATATGGACACATGCGTGTTTCTTTCTCCCCTCCACCCTTCACTCTCTTTGCAAATCAAGGGAAAACTATCCCTGGGTGAAGATTTTAAAAAATGAATGGAAGAGTTTTAAAGAAGTATAAGAATGATGAGGAGGAATACCAGTACGTACTCTTTTCCAAAGATTTGAAGTGCTATTTAAATACAATACACAGGGTGATGTACAAGCCATTTCATTTTGTACACACAGATGGCACTTGCTTTGGTCTTGTTTTCCAGTTTTTCAACTTGTCATTTCACTACAGTGTTTCTAACAAATAGATTTAATAAGATTAAAATGGGATTGGATTTAAATTTATCATTTTGCTATTTGTTTTTTGGTAAAAACACAGGAGAACCCTGTGCTGTTTCTCTGTGTGATGGTTTATTTCCAACACGCTGCACCACTACTTCCTGAATCAAACATGGAGAAGGAATTTAAATAAATACTTTGAGCCGTGGTTCTCTTACTTTGTTTCTTATATAGAGGAATGAATTTCAAACGTACATTTTCATCAGTTTTGAGAGCAAATATATATAAATTGCCATCCTATATAATAAAAGGCTACTAGGCAAATTGTCCCCTCAACTGGGAGTTTAACAAGAAATTTCATCTGAAGTTTGACCTAGGGTCCTCCCCACAGCCAGCCCCTTACCTGTGCACAAATTTGTGCACCAACAGGCCTCTATTTATAAGTATAATTAAATGGGTGTCTAATTGGGTATCTGAACCTTAAAGGAAGAGGATCTGTCTGAATCCAGGGATAAGTTTACACTTATACCTTTAATGAAAATTGAGTGATAAAAATCAATCATATATACCAAATGTGAAATTGATACCCCAACTCATTTATTTAATTAATTATTCTAACTACCTTCAGGGTTTGTAGTAGGTGAATTACTTGTTATTTTATTTTGAACCACAAAAGATTCGATTCAATCCACACATGTCAATAACTCTAAACAAGTAAATGACAAGACAGAAAAGCACATTTTAGAATAATTTAAATAAATATCAAACTAAAAGTTCCCCGATAATATAGAAGATCTCATGCGAGCTTTCTAAAATAAACACAGAGATAGATCAGTCAGCAGGGAGCCAGCGTTTCGTTAGGAACAGATATCACACTGTTAACTTACTCAGTAACACCAGGCGATGTGATGAGATCATGTCTCAAAATGACATCTTGAATAACGATTCAAACAAACAAACAAAAAAATCACTGACTTTTTTTTGATGAAAAAATTTGTAATTATTTGTAATTTATCTAAGGGAAATAAAAATGATAAATTCGATGATGAATCTTTTTTTTTTCTTTTTCTTTATCTTTTTTTTTTTTTATGTCTTGCAGGGCAGGGGCTAGAGAACTATAGACACCCATGAGAGACAAGCATGATGGGCTGCCTCCTACACACTCCTTACTGGGACTTGAGCCGGCATCCCCCAGCATGTGCCCTGACCAGGAATTAAACTGGTGACCTCCTGGTTCACAGGTCAATGCTTAAACACTGAGCTACACCAGCCTGGCTATGAAGAATCTTTATGAGAGATAAGATAAAACCAATGTTGAGAAATGATTATATTGTATTACCTAAAGGGCTAATTCTTATTAGACTGTAGCAGCTATATTTTACACTTTCTTTTTGAAGGATTAAAAATAAGGACCTTATCGTGATCGGGCCTAAACGGGCAGTCGAACATCCCTCTCACAATCCAGGACTGCTGGCTCCCTACTAATTACATGCCTGTTTTTTTGATTGCCCCAAAGGCTTCTACCTGCTAGACTGATCACACCCTAACAACTACCCTACCAACCTGATTGATGCCTAACTGCTCCCCTGCCAGCCTGATTGCCTCTAACTTCCCTCTGCTGCAAGCCTGGTAACCCTTAACTACCCTACCCTGCAGGTTTGGGTCCCTGCTACTGCCTTCCCCTGTAGGCTTGATTGCCCCCAACTGCCCTCCCTTGCAGGTCTGATTCCTCCCAACTGCCCTCCCTTGCTGGCCATCTTGTGGTGGCCATCTTGTGTACACATTGGGGCAGAATCTTTGACCACATAGGGGCAGCTGTCTTGTGTGTTGGAGTGATGGTCAATTTGTATATTACTCTTTTATTAGATAGGATAGAGGACTGGTGCATGGGTGAGGGCCAGCTGGTTTGTCCTGAAGGGTATCCAAGATCAGGGTGGGAGTTCACTTTGTGCATGGGGTGGCCTGGGTGAGGGGCCTGTGATATTTTGCTGGCCAACCACATTCCCCGTTGACCCAAGCGGAGGCCCTAGTATCTGGGATTTATTTATCTTCTATAATTGAAACTTGTTAGCCTTGAGTGGAGGCCTGGGCTGGCCAGGGTGTGCAGGAAGCTTGGCATCCTCCATTGCAGGGGAAACCCAGGTCTCCTGCTCACTCTGTGGCTGCAGCCATCTTGGTTGGTATAATTTGCATGCCCGCTCTTGATTGGCTGGTGGGCGTGGCTTGTTGGCGTAGTGGAGGTACAGTTAATTTTGATATTGCTCTTCTATTAGATAGGATAATAAAGACTTTATTCATTGATACTATTGACTTTGTTTTGTGGAATGAGAAACATAACTCTTAGGAAATGAGCATAATGCCCTTAATGCAATATGATAGCTGGGTCCAACTGACCCTCTTTTGAGCAGTGGTGATGATAAATGCATTGATTTCAGGCCAGAAAGGGGCAGTTCTCTGACCACACATGTCCTGAAATAAGTGACATCTGGATCTCCTCCTGCAACCCCCAGGGCTTAGCTCAGGGGTAAATTGATCGTGAGAACTGCAAAATCTATAGCTCAGCTCAACTATACTTTCTTTTTCTACTATTTATGTGAAATCATCAAGTGCCAAGTATCAGAGATAAAGGCAACAAATAAAATCATTGAAATACTATTCCTTTTTTTTTGCAACACTTATGTCAAAGGGTATACATTTGCCCTTAGAAGATGGATAAACCCTGAGATATAAAGCACAACATAGTGATTGCAGTCAACAACATTTTGTTAAAAAGTTTAAAGTTGCTAAAAGACTATCTCTTAAATGTTCTCGCTCCAAAATACATGATCATTATGTGAGGTGGTGGCAGTGTTAGCTAAAGAAAGCTACAGCGGTAATCATATTGCCATATATAAATGTATCAAATCAGCACACTGTACACAAACACACACACACACAGTTAAATGTCAATGGTATCTCAATGTGAAAAATGACAAGATCTGACCCCGGGTAAGCAGGACTGGAGCGAGAATCTGAAGAAAACTTAGGAATTAAGTCAGAAACCATCATGATGAGGAGGACTCTCAAAGCTTAGGGTGGGGTCAAAGGGCATATGAACATTACTCTCTGGGGAGAGGGAAAGTTTTCACAGGACCGAGGATGAAGCAAGAGCGGACATTAGAAAGGAAGAAGGTGGCACATGTCATAGCAATACATGGTATATCAACAGAATGGTGACATGTCCAAGGAGGGTTTAGAGAAATTATTCTAGCGACCTTGTGACGTGCATCCGGAGAAGATGGGAGACAATCCTGCTTCATGGGGACAGATGAAGGAGCACAGGCTAAGGTGCTTTTTCTGGATTGCCTCTGAATGTGGAGTGAAGCAGTCACTCGCTGCAGATGCTCTTACTGCTTGGTGACTGAATACATTCTGAAATTTGCTCATTACACAATTCTATTCATTCTACTGTGTCTCCCCAGATAAACAGAGCACATTTCTTGAGACCCATCAAATTTCTTAACTATCTAATTCTTACGACACTTACCTGTAAAATGAATTTGGAGACGCTACTAAAAGAATCTTGAAAGGTAGTTAACACGTCTCTCAAAAAGTCTCATATCTTTATTTTAAAATATTTGACATCACTGATTTTACAAGCTATCGTTCTTATAAATTTCATATTATAATATATAAAATGGGAGCATAAATAATTCAATGATTTTCTAAGTCTGTATTCAATGCGTAAAGCTAGATTATTGGACTTAGCTATTTCTGCAGAAGAGCTATGCCTTAGAATAATAATGTTATAATAAAAATGGAATATCTATCACTCTAAAATGTATTTTAGACAAATATTATTTGACCTATGTTCTGTCTGTTTTACCTACAGAAGACAGAAAATGTAATACTTTTAAAGCAATCAAATACAATAAACAAAACAAAAATCCTTCAACCATTCTATTTTTGGGGAGAAGGGATACTGCTTTAATTAGTTACAAAATTTTTGTATACATTTATACCTATTTATATTAAAAAAGTAATGTAACCTCCCCTAAGGGAAGATATTTTCATCTATTTTATTCACTTCAGCATTCCTAATATCTAGAAGCATGCTTGGCAGAAAATATGTTCAGTGAATAAATGAATCTATAGGAATAATTACAGAAAGGGCTGAATGGTGATCAGACAGATGAAAATCTCTCCATATAGAACATCCCACCATGAGTGAACAATGCTAAGAAGTTTGTCATCCAGTGAGTCAGTATTTTTTAAAGAAATTGGCTTTGAAAGTAAGAGGAAGAGGAAGCAATAGTGGAGGGATACAGTATCTTAGCAAAAAGACATCCCCTTGGAAGCAAAAGTCATCCATTGTAGATGTGATACTGAAGACAAAGATGGAAACATGTCATGGAAATTATGGGACCTGGAACACCTGAAATGGAAGCAAACTAGCTATCACCCGACACTTAACTAATGACACTGCACTTCAAACTAGTAAAGGAAAAATAAAGTATTTTATATAATCAAAACATAAATTAATATAATAAAATTGAATTCAAAAATGATGGTGATGTGCATAGTTTTCAAATTGGCAATATGTATAATACAAAAAAATTAAATTGAATCAAGTATCATTTGGATACGGTACTCTGACTATATTTCCTTAGTGGGAAATAATTGAGAAAAAAAAACAAAAAAACGAACTGCAAAGGAATCTTAAATCTTAAATAGTAGGATGGTTTATAATGCTATTGAGAACAGGACTCTCATAAAATAGGAGTTTCCATAAGCTAACATATATATGAATGTGTGTGTGTGTGTGTGTGTGTGTGTGTATATATATATATATATATATATATATATATATACATATATATATATATCTATCTTCCTATCTAATAAAAGAGTAATATGCAAATTGACTATACCACCCTTACAATCACAAGCTACTCCCACCAGCCATGCTCATTGGCCAATCAGAGAAAGTATGCAAATTAATCCAACCAAGATGACTATAGCCAGAAAGAGTGCAAGAGAGAGGCCTGGTTTGCCCCTCGCAATGGAAGAAGCCAGGTTTTACACAAAGCCTGGCCAGTGGAGCTTAAGGCAACAACGTTTCAATGGCTGTGCAAGCAGAAGGCTTGGCTCTGCTCCAGGCTGCAAAATTTCAATTGTAGGAGATAAATAAATCCCAGATATCAGGGCCTCCACTTGGGTCACCGGGGGTTGTGGCCATCCTGCAAACCACCACAGGCCCCTAGCCCAGGCTACCCCATGCCCCAAGGGAACCCCAACCCTGATACAGGATACCCTTCAGGGCAAATCAGCTGGCCCCCATCCATGCACCAGGCCTCTATCCTATCTAAAAAAAAAAGTAATATGCAAATTGACCATCAATTTAACACACAACATGACTGCCCCCATGTGGTCAAAAGATCCTGCTCCCATGTAGACACAAGATGGCCACCACAAGATGGCCAGCAGGGGAGGGCAATTAGGAATGATCAGGCCAGCAGAGGAGGGAAGTTGGGAGCAATCGGGTCTGTTGGGAAGGGCAGTTGGGGGGGACCCAGGACTGCGGGGGAGAGCAGTTAGGGGTGAACAGGCCTATAGGGGAAGACAGAGGAAACGGGCTGGCAGGGGAGCAGTTAGGCATCTAACAGGTTGGCAGGCAGAAGCTGTTAGGGATAGTCAGAAAGGCAGGGAGGTGAGCAGTTGGGAGCCAGCAGTCCTGGATTGTGAGAGGGATGTCCAACTGCCCATTTAGACCCAATCCTACCTCTATCAGGCCTAAATAGGCAATCAGACATCCCTCAAGAGGTCCCAAATCGGAGAGGGTGCAGGCTGGGTTAAGGGACATCCCCTCATGCACGAATTTCAGGAACCAGTATATATACTATATATAGTATATATATATATACTAGTATGCATATATATACTAGTATATATATATATACTATATACTATATATAGTATATATATATACTAGTATGCATATATATACTAGTATATATATATATATATATATATATGCATACTAGTATAAGCATACTAGTATATATATGTGGCTACAAAATATTTTATTAGAAATCATTAATGATTAGAAAAGCAATATGAGAAAATTAAAGAGTTTTAAGGAGACTCAAAAGTTATTATTTATTTTTTTATTTTTCCCAACATAAAATGGGGAACCTGGGATTTTACGTGACTTAATTCTAGTCACACAGCTTCTTAGTGACCAAGTTGGAGTCTCATTCCTTATTGCATTATCTCCCTGGATGCCTAACAGTAATTTTCAAAATGTAACTGGGAAAACAGGAGTGTTTTTTAAAATTTAGAAAAAAAAATACCAAAAATGTATTTACAGATGTAAAGCATTACCTTTAATCTTCTCTGGGGTCATGCTGTTTTATAATTATTAGTGAATTTTACCTTATCCATACTGATTGTTTTTTGGGTGTTTTTTTTTTGCATTTTAAGATGCTGGAATGGAATGCTATACTCACTCTGCAACAGAACACAGTAAAAGTCATTCCTAAGGCGGGGTGGGGAATAAGTATAAAAGCATAAAAGGGAAACATCACTTGAATAGACAAACATACTAATTTGAAACAAGTATTTTGATGAAATACTTTTGGAGAGCATGTCTTATTATCCTCTTTTAATAAATGCCTATTCATGGCTTTATGTACTAACTTTTTTTCAGGATTGTTAATTTGGCATTGTGATGAGACAAGCTGTGAGATCCCACACATTCAAAATTAAACAAAAAGAAAAGGAAGAATGACAGGCAGTATGTCTGAAAGTGGAGAACACGAGAGTTAAGTACTAAGAGGGGAAAAGTTTCCACTGCACTTATAGTGCTTAGCTATAGAAACCGCGACACACTTTCGCTCTCTAAAGTATGATAAACTTTTGTTTTCTAAAAGTATGGTAAACATAACCCTATTATTTTGCTTGCTTTTAAAACTTAAGTATCTTGTTATTAAGTGGTTTTAAAGCACATACGATTATTAAGGTAAACACTGTCATATAAAGTGTGGGCCCTATTTATTCAAATGTAATAATTTAATGTGAGCAACAGAAAAAATAAATTACAGCACAAATCTTTACTTTTGGTACCTTTCATACTAAACACTGACAGAATGTTAGTATCTTCATAGAGATAAAGGAGGAGAGAAGGGAAAGCTGACTCTGGAAATGGGTGGATATGTTTATCAATTTGCAATGAAAAGTGAAAACAAATATAAGTGGGTGAGGAAGCAAAGGTGTTAATGTGAGTGTTGGGGAAATGTATGATCGTTCTCATTGACATTTGACTATCCCTGATACCAGATTAGCTGAAGTTTAATCTCCCCAGGCCCTTCGCTTCTTTCTGTCATTATTTAATAAATGTCTGATATTTAAATTCAGTGGTTGGCTACTGAATGTTGTGCTGGAAGACTGGATACAGTCTAGCCTTTGGATTAGATTATAACAGCTCAGAAATTAACAACAACAACTAATGTTATAGTAGACTTCCAAACAAAATTTCAAAGTCAAGTACTACAGCTGTAAATACTATAAATTTTCATGCAATTTACAGAACACAAAGAGTTATTTTTTTTCTTCTTACCAATGTCCCAAAATGTGGTGAAAGCCATAAGTCAGGTTAAGGGAGCAAAATTAATTATTTCTTTTCTACCATAATCATATGTTTTTCTATTTTCCGCAAAGTTACATGATTTCTGAGGGAACAACAAATATGGAGTGAGCAAAGATAGATTTACAATTGTGAGTATACAGAAGTTTATTTTTGTATTGTTATATATTAATAATTATAGTATTTCCTATGTGAACAACTATAAACCTACTATTGCCCACCCTTGTGTAGCTTCACAGACTAGACTTCCTAAGAGCAAGAAAAATTTCTCCCAAACACACAGTAGCAGACTTTCCCTCACAAATCATTGGCCAGCTTTGGGTAACACATCCTATCTAATAAAAGAATAATATGCAAATTAACCATCACTCTGCTACACCCAAAAGATATTCCCACCAGGAGCAAGTATGCAAATTACCCCAACTAAGATGGCTGTGGCCACGGAGCAAACAGGAGGCTTGGGCTGCCCCAATGATGGGGGAAGCCAAGCTGTCGGCACACCCTGGCCAGCCCAGGCCTCCACTTAAGGTGACGAAGTTTCAATTACAGAAGAGAAATAAATCCCAATAAAAATGGCTGCAGCCACAGAACGAATAGGAGGCTTGAATTTCCCGTTGTGATGGAGGAAGCCAAGATTTCTGCACACCTTGGCCATCCAAGGCCTCGACTCATGGCTACAAAGTTTCAAGTATAGAAGATAAATAAATCCCAACAAAAGTGTCTGCGGCCACAGAGTAAGCAGGAGTGTTGGCTTCACTCAAGACTAAAAGTTTCAATTATAGAAGATAAATACCAGATATCAGGCCCTCCACTTGGGTCACTGGGGGTGTGGCCAGCCTGCAAACCACCACAGGCCCCCATGCCCCAAGGGACTACCCACCTGGATCTAGGACACCCTTCAGGGCAGACCAACTGGTCCCCACCCATACACCAGGCCTCTATCCTATCTAATAAAAGAGTAATATGCAGATTGACCATCAATCCAATACACAAGATGGCCATTAGGGGAGAGGAGTTTGGACAGACCAGGCCTGCAGGGATGGGCAGTTAGGGGTGACCAGGTCTACAGGGGAGGCCAGTTAGGGGCAAACAGGCTGGCAGGAGAGCAGTTAAGGCATCAATCAGCCTGGCAGGGGAGTGGTTAGGGGGTGATCAGACTGGCAAGCAGAAGCAGTTAGGAGCAATCAGGAAAGCAAGCAGGCAAGCAGTTGGAAGCCAGCAGTCCTGAATTGTGAGAGGGATGTCCGACCGTCTGTTTAGACCCAATCCTAATAGGGTTAGAGTGGGTTCAGGCTGGGCTGAAGGATACACACTCCCATGAATGAATTTTTTGCTCTGGGACCCTAGTTTTATAGGACTATAGTTTTATAAGACTATAATTTCAGGAGAAATTATATGGTTTGATTGATTTATAATAATGTGACTTTTATAGTGCTATGAAATTCTTCATTAGGTTTAAGAAAGAATGGAAAGAGGTAAAAATTAACCCACTAAAAGAGTATTGATTCATGGATTTGAAAATACAGCTCCTTCCAACCATTTTGTCAAAATCAAAATAAATTGTACTTTCTTGGTTACGGGTTAGGAGCATGGTTTTGTGTTGTAGTGTGTTGAAATAACATGGGTAAGCCGGGTGACATCATTTCAAATTCTATTTATTTTTCTACTGAAAGCATGGCACTTGATAAGTTATGAAATATTTTGCTGGTCTCAGTTTTCTGACTTGGAAAATGAGGAGATACCACTAGCAGTTTTATAGTAACCTTTCATGTGTAGCAATCTCTAAATCTAGAGCTCAATTCATATACCAAATTATAAATCCCATTCATGATTTCTGTACTCATCTTCTTATTCCTTTTCACTTAGCTTTCAACATCATATTAAATTAAAATTTGAAAATCCTTGTGTTCATTCACAGCCATCATATATATATGCCTAAGCAACAGGAATGACTGACATGACTGGAACGACTGATTGCTATGACACACACTGATCACCAGGGGGCAGACTGTCAATGCAGGAGCTGTCCCTGGTGGTCAGTGAGCTGCCACAGCCAACCTCCCCCTGCTGGCCAACCTCCTGTGGTCCCTCCCACAGGATGGCAGGCTCTGATCACCCTATTGGGGTCACGCCCTGGGCTGGGATAGAGAACTGGGGGTGGGTGGTGGAGAACACAGCCCCTTTCCCAGGAAGGCTGAGGCCAGTACCCTTCTCAGGGCCACCTTCTAATTGATTTCCTTTCAATATGCACAAATCCATGCACCAGGCCTCTAGTAGATTACATAATGACTTAATCCAACTCAGTATAAATAAAGAAACCATATAGAAAAAAAAAGTAGTCACTTGGTCAACATATAGGTACCACAAAATCAGTGTTTAAAAAGTAGAAAATCTAAAAACAAAACAAAACACAGTAATTTGCTACACCTAGAGAAAATTCCTTTATCCTTAAGCCCAAATATGTTCCTCTTATTTACTTTTTATCAAAAATGTGTTCTACCATTTTGAAATATATAAAAAAAAATAACATGAAGAAAGGATTATTTGCAAGGATTCACCTCAGTGAATTGATTCCCAGGAAGCTTTCATTAAAGTTCTTTGAACAGAATTAACTCTCTATCTCTTATCTTATGCCTGAATTAAATTCTTGAATCTGATCCTTGAAATTGAAGATTTAATTTTATCCATTTTTATGAATACAACCAAGTTAAGTCTATTTTGCTATGTTCCACATAACTATGGGTTAGTGTATGAGTAGATATTAAGTAATGTTGTTCAGATTATTTGGTATTTGACATAATTAATCGTATTTGCTTTGTTTTGTCTGACGGCAGAAAATCCTTTGAAGCTGTTCTGATATGCTATGAGGTTCTGATATGCTATGAGGTTCAATTTTCAATCAATATAATTTCAAACAAAGTTTTTATTAGAAAAGTTAAAATGCATTAAAAATAACCATACTTTCACAGATTTCCAATCAAATAAGGAAGGTAATTGAGAATCTCTATATATAAAAGCCTAAATGACTGTTATGACCGAACGATTGGTCAAGCACTCAATATGTCACACACTGCCACCAGGATACAAACACTCAATGCAGAAGCTGCCCCTTGGGGTCAGTGTGCTCGCACAGCCAACCACCCGTGGCTAGCTGGCGGCATCAGCATCTGGAGTCTATTCCGCATCTAGCCTGGTGACCATCGCCTCCTTTCCCAACCCTGCCGAGTTCTTCAGGCCCTGCCTGGGATGGATAATCAGGGGTGGTGGCAGCAGATGAAACCCCTTTCCCAGGGAGGCCGAGGGCCAGCTCCCATCTCAGGGATAGCAGGCAACTTCCAGCGCCCATTCCCTCCCCTGGGCCAGGAGGCCCCGATTGGCCTGCAGTCCTTCTTCCTGTCCCTTCTCCTGGCTGGCAGGCCCTGATTGTTCTAGCCCTGATCTGCCCTCATTGCCAGCCAGGCCTAGGGACCCCACCCATGCATGAATTCATGCACTGGGCCTTTAGTATAATATAATAAAAACGGCATTTTTGATTAAGCAGCCAACTATTCGGAGCACAAAAAGATGATGATATAGAATAAGTCCCCAGGCTTTCAGGATGTTCTCATTGTTAGCAGCGGGTTTATACAAATAGTTATATAAATACTAGAGACCTGGTACATGAGATTTGTGCACAGAAAGTAGGGGGTCCCTCAGCCCAGCCTGTACCCCCTTGCAATCTGGGACCGCTGCCTCCTAATCGCTCACTTGTCTGTCTGCCTGATTGCCCCTAACTGCCTCTGCCTTGACCCACATGGCTTCGTCTGGAAGGACATCCAGAAGGTCATTGGCTGTCCAGTCTAATTAATGTATTATGCTTTTATTATTATAGACAATTAGAGATTCAATGAAAGATGGGAGGATTGAGAGATGAACTTATGAAAGTCACTAATACATTCACATTTGGTTTCCACCTCACAACAACTTTAAAAGTCAATGCAACTCAAAGAAATAGGTTGGATTGTCAAGTTATCACATGATAAAAGATAAATTTGTGCCCAATTCTACCTAATTCTAAAGCCCATGCAACCTGCAATTGGTCCAATATACAGTTGCATGATGCATTGTAGTATTGAGAAGGGAAAGGTGCAGAAAAAGGAGGACATTATTAAAATATTTAGGTATGTTAGCACAGTCATATTTAGGTATCTTATCACCATTTAACTTTCATTTGTCATGGTAATAAAAAAAAACAACTCATATACTCAAAACTATGTTTGGAAATAAAAATTTGAGATTTTTCTCCTAGATTGAAGAACAGGGAAGTCAATGAATGAATTACCAAAAAGATGTTATTCAGAGTTGACAATTAAAACTTAATAGAAAGCTTACCAATAATGATTATTCATTGAGTGATTGCAAGATCATTGGTTATTTTCCAAACAGCTTTTTGAGACAGTAATAAAGACAGAAACCTAACTTTAAGTTTCAGTAAATAGAAAGACCAGAAAGAGAATATAATATAGTTTGAATGAAAGTATTTATGCCAATCAAATCTTCTTTAAATTAATAATTTTTGTCTATCAAAGTCATTGAATTGCAAATTGAATGACTCGAGATGCATGAGTGTTGAAACAGAGCATAGGAATAGGATGCAGGTAGAAAAAGAGTCTTTGATGTATAGAGATGAAAATATCCCACCTTAAATGTGGAAAAAACTCTAAAATAATTGGTGAGAATTCAGAAAATTTTAAAAGAGAAGGAAGAAAATATGAAAAGAAACAGTCTGTTAAATAAAATCGTCTTCAGAATAAAATAGACAGTGTAGTCAGCCAAATGAAAGAGAGAAGGGAAGGTGAGTATATATTGCGTATACTAGAGAAGATCTGAAAGGTTACTGTGGAGCAGTAAAAAAAAAAAAAAAAAAAAAAAAAAGTGAATCAATTAAAAGTCAGAAAAGCATTGCTTAGCAGTTTTAGCAACCTACTTGATATATGAACCTGTCAAGTTCCCAAAAGAGTAGTACTAAAATTTCTCTTGATTTCATTAGAAACTATTGAAATTTAATTCTAAGCAAATGTGGAAAAAGAATACACATATAATTCAGATTCAGATGGGCAGCCCTCCATAGAGAACTTAATGCAAAGACATTTCCAGATGACAAAGGAATCTTTTGTTCCATATTTCCTACAAATTGAAAAACGTGTGACTTAATGCTGGTCTGCAAGGCAGTTTATGATTTATTTCATATACCTGACCTATCTTGGTTCATATTTCACATTACACCCCCCTAGATGTCCTAAACTCCTATTGGCATGAGGTCAGCATGATATATATGTAATTATAATGTAATGTTTAAAAAAATCATTAAAACTCTAAGTGAAATACATTCATAAACCTCATAGATACATCAGAATAGATGCATTTCTGCCTTACCAGTGTAGCACAGTGGTTGAGCATTGACCTATGAACCAGGAAGTCATAGTTCAATTCCCAGTTAGGGCATATGCCTGGGTTGTGAGCACTATCCCCAGTGGGGGACATTCAGAGGCAGCCAATCAATGATTGTCTCTCATCATGGATATTTCTATTTCTCCCTCCCCCTTCCTATCTGAAATAAATGAATAAATAAATAAATAAATAAATAAATAAATAAATAAATAAAATAGATGCATTTCCATTAAATTGTACTGCATGAAAAAAATCAATCTCAAAAGCTTGTATACTCTGAATCCGTTCACATAATGTTCTTGAAATGACAACATTATAGAGACAGAAAATAGAAGAGTGGTCGATAGGTGATGGGGACAGAACTAGGAAGGGGATGGATGTGCCTCTGAAGAAGTTGCACAAAAAAAATTGTGATGAAATGATTTTTATTTCGAATATGATGGTGGTTACACAAATCTGCACATATGATACAAATTCATTAAGTATGAACACACCAATACAAGTGCATATAAATTTGTGAAATCCAAATAAATTCTGTGGAATGTAGCAAGACTTATTTTCTGAATTTGATAATGTACTGCAGTTACTTACATAAGATGTTACCATTATAGGGAATTAAGTGTATGCAGCACTGCTTTAAATTATTTTTACACCTTCCCCTAACTAGATATTTATTTCAAAATTAAAAGTTAATAAAAGAAGTATGGCTATACCTCTGCCTACTTATCCTATATGATAAAGAGGTAATATGCAAATTGACCCCCAGAACCCCACAAGATGGCTGCCTACAACCAGGCTGGCAGGGGGGTTAATGAGGCATGAACAAACAATTGAACAGAAGACTGCATGGGGCAACCTGGCTGGCAGCGGAGTGACAGTTAGGCATGATCAGGCTGGCACAGAGAGGCAGTAAAGGGCGATCAGGCTAGTAGCAGGGGGCAGTTAGGGGGAACCAGGCAGGCAGGCAGGCAGGCAGGCGAGTGGTTAGGAGGCAGCAGTCCAGGATTGTGAGTGGGATCAGGCCTAAACAGGCAGTTGGACATCCACCAAAAGGTATCGGATTGGATAGGGTGCAGGCTGGGCTGAAGGGACTCCCCGTATGCACAAATTTTGTGCACAGGGCCTCTAGTAAATTTGAAATAGAAAAATGTTGACAAATTAAAAATTTGAAAGATGTTTATGACCTGTCTTCAGGAATTGTAAAAATCATCAAAAGACATAATCAAACTGCATGATGTAGGGAAAGGATAGGGAAACTAAATAGCACAATTTCATCATAGTTCAGCATATTATTTTATTATTTAGTGCAGTTCCTAAATAATACTACTAAATCCCATAGTAGTATTCTCTGTGAAACTGGCACATGGATGATGAAAATGTATACAAAAGAGTTAAAAATAACCAAAACCCTCTTGAAGAAGAATATGTTAGGATACTTGCCATTTATTCAAATAAAGCAACGTCTCTTTGAACAGAAGCAAACTGATCAAGGTAAATGTGTATAATTATTACCTATGACATATTGGGTATCACAGGTCACTGTGGGAATAATGGGCTGTGCTGAAACAATTAGTAATGCTTACTGAAAATAAATTAAATTGATTTCCAACCTCATGATAGCACTATTAATTTTCAAAGGGTGGTGTCCGATCTAGAGCATCAGTATCAACTGGAAACATGTTAGTATGTATAGTCTTGTTTAGAAAGTGAGAGAATTTCTTAATCTAGACACATTCTGCTAACCATATAAGAGAACAACAAATGTACCCAGATTGAAGCTCAAAATTATTTCTGTCAAAAGAAAGTGGAAAAAACTTAAAGATTTTCATCTTTGTCAAAGCATTAGTATTTAGAATATGTAAGAATATATGCAGCTGAAACTGGTTTGGCTCAGTGGATAGAACGTTGGCCTGCAGACTGAAGGATCCTGGGTTCGATTCTGGTCAAGGTCATGTACCATGGTTGCGGGCACATCCCCAGTAGGGGGTGTGCAGGAGGCAGCTGATCGATGTCTCTCTCTCATCAATGTTTCTAACTCTCTATCCCTTTGCCTTCTTCTCTGTAAAAAATCAATAAAATACACTTAAAAAAATAGAAAATATCCAGAAATTTCTATAAATCCATATGGAAAAAATAAGCACAGCAAGGGGAAAAGATACAGCAGGGAAAAAAAAAGAAAAAGAAAAATGGTGAGCAAACATGTAAACAGATGCTCACTGCACTCAGTAACCAGAAAGATGTAAATTAAGTCAAAATGCAATGCTATATTACACCCAGTTGATACAACTAAGAAATCTGATAACAAATATTTAAGGCAGAATATACTACCAATAGTATATATGTGTTCCTTAAATTCAAGTCACTACTTTGTACTATTAAAATTTCTTAATTGTGATCAGAGTGCTGTTAACATTTTTATCGTGGCTTAGGTAAAACAGAAATTTACTTTCCTCTCAGATAAAACAGAAGCAGTCTGGGCCAGACATGCTGTCTCTGGCTCCTCTCTGCCAGTTTGCCCTCACACCTCCAATTTGTAACACCCACTGTGTGGTACAAGACAGCCCCTGCTCCTCTGGAATGAGAGAACAGCTATTTGGAGTTGCTGCTCAGCAGTTTACAGTATGACAGCCCTCCTCACAACCAGGCTGGAAATGTAGCTCAGAGCCCGAGTTGAAGATTCCTACCACAAGTCCCTGCTTTGCTTTCCCTGTGGCACTTTTAAAAATTACCCAAGGTGAGCCTGCAAAATGTGAGTGGCCTCTGCCCCAAACGCCTTCTAAGCAATAGGTGATTGATTCTCTGCTCTCTCCTGCCTGCTAGTGACCTGGGGTACAGGGCTGCCCTTAGCTCAGCTCATTTGCCCCCCTCTAATGCCCTTGCTGTAAATGTATGGAAACCTTGCCTTCAACCAAAACTACTTCAGGGGTTTCACTCACACCAAGTAGGAATTCTGATGCTAAGAGAACTGCCTGCCAACCCTGTATGGACAGCTTATGCTTCCTCATGCAGCAGGTCGGAATCCACATAGTCTTGATTTAATACATCAGCTAAAGGTCTCCAAACAAGCGCATCATCATCTCAGCATTCTGAGAAAGGAGACTAGGACGAAGTTTCTCCCTGTGATGATGCTTTTCTGTGTGTTTCACATAAAACCTACAAATACGGTGGTACCTCGAGATACGAGTGCCCTAACATACGAGATTTTTGAGATACGAGCCGTCGAGCGAGCGATTTTTGCTTTGAAATAAGAGCAACATTTGAGATAGGAGTAATCGCGTGGATCAGCCGGCTGCATACGAGCCACCAGTTTACCTCGACTGGAGTATCTCATAGTTTCCCACGCCTGAAGGTTATGGAACAAATTAAACTCGTATCTCAAGGTACCACTGTACTTATTTTCTAGATTTCTATTTACATGGCTACTTCTAAATTTAAGAGAAGGCAGAAACCATTTTGACTCAGTGGATAGAGCATCGACCTGGGGACTGAAAGGTCCCAGAATCTTTTCCGGTCAAGGGCACTTACCTTGGTTGGGGGCACATCCCCAGTAAGGGGTGTTTAGGAGGCAGCCGATCCATATTTCTCTCTCATTGATGTTTCTAACTCCCTATCTCTCTCCATTCCTCTCTGTAAAAAATCAATAAATATATATATATATATATTTTTTTAAAAAATAAATAAATAAACAAATTTAAGAGAAGGTGGAAAATTTAATTGATAATCCAGTCAACTTTGTGCTTTAGCTAAAAAGCAAGAAGGGAATGGATATTGAGGTATGACTTGCAGCCTCTGTGATACCTCCTATAGGTTGTTCAAATTTACATGCTCCTCAAAAGTTTTGAGTTGTTCTATTGTTCTTATTTATTTGCAAAAGTTCTCAAAGTGTGTTAAAAATATTACAACCCTGTTGTCAGGTGCACTGCAAATATTTGTTTCTAGATTTTTTTTTATTATTCTTTTTAACTTTGGTTATGTGTGTGTATAATGTGCATATTTGTTCTGTGTAGAACTTTATATTTACATGTAGTGAATATATTTATTTTTTCCTTTGGTATCTGAGTGTCGTATATTGCTTTAAGAGAACTCGAATCTCATCTTTTAAAATTGTACTATGCTCTCCAAATTCATGCTTTGATGTTTAGATGTTCATTTTAACACACGTCCATTTATTTTGCTGTATGAGGCGGAAATCCACTCCTCTATCCCCAATAGTCAGCTTGTTTCCATTTGGAAGAGGTCACGGAGAGGACGTGGCTGCTGGTTGACTGTCCAGCTGGACCTGGGCACGGGGAGGTGCCGCACCCCTCCTCCTGTCCTTGAAATGTGTGTTCCGCCTACAGCTCCCAGAGTGGGAATTGTTTTCAAGGATTCAGCCTTGAGAATGTAAGGTGTTACTGAGGCCATCTGGACTCGTTATGTGGCTGAATCCTGTTAAGTCCTCTATAGATACTGTTAACCATTTGACAGGCAAATATGGAAATCTACTTGTCTTCCATTCCTCAAAACATGTCGTATGTGTTTCCTTGCTTGTTAAACCTGCTACCTGCCAACCTAGAGTGACCTGTCTCTTTCTTCACTCTCCCCTTGCCCTGCCTGTACAGGCACCAAATTAGAAACCAACACTTCCTATCTGAGTTACTGAGAAATCAGCACATGACCCAGTCATTTGAAATGACACTTTAACATATTTTAAAATTTTCCAGTGTTTGGTCTCCTTTCTGCACATTCATGTTATTTTTTTGTGTGTGTGAATAAGTCTATTTTTTTATTATTTTATTTTAATTACTAGAAGCCTGGTGCACAAAGGGGTGTGTCACTGGGATTGGGCCTAAACAGACAGTGGACACCCCTCTCACAATCCAGGACTGCTGGCTCCCAACCATTCGCCTGCATCTACTTGATTGCCCCTAATCAATTCTTCCTGCCAGCCTGATCACCCCCTTGCCACACCCCTGCCAGCCTGATTGATTCCTAATTGGTTCCAGGTTGGCCCGATGGCCCCTAACTGTCCTCCCCTACAGGCCTGGGTCTCGCCCAACTGCCTTCCCCTGCAGGTCTGGTCCCCCCAAACTACCCCTCTGTTGTCTTGGTCCCCACAACTGCCTGCCCCTGCAGACCTGGATGCCTCCCAACTGCCCTCCCCTATGGGCTGGTCTCCCCTAACTGCCCTCCTCTGATGGCCCAGTCACCCCTAACTTCCCTCCCTGTGGCCTGATTGCCCACAACTGACCTCCCTTGAAGGTCTTATTCCCCTCAACTGCCCTCCTCTGCTGGCCTGGTCACCCCTAACTGCCCTTCTCTGATTGCCTGGTCACCCTCCACTGCCCTCCTCTGCAGGCCTGGTACCCCTAACTGGCCACAGCTGCTCTTCTCTGCAGTACATCTTGTGGTGGCCATCTTGTGTCTTGGGATGATGGTCAATTTGCATATTACTCTATTATTAGATAGAATAATAGTTGAAAATATGTTATATACCTATAACACCTTTCATTAATTGTCTTGATTTTCCTCATTTTTCTGTTTTATGATTATTTTGTCAATAATGATTTCTTCCATACTGATTGGATAGCCAGAATTTATAGGTTAATGGAGAAAGAGAGCACTGAATATTTACATTAATTTACTTGTAAAGAATAATTATTTTTATTGAAGTTTTCTTCAATATTTCTCAGTAGAGTTTCAAAATTTCTGCAAACAGATGACTTTTCTTAGGATTATTCATGTATACTTTATTGTTATTTTTGTTTGACATCTCAAGAGATATTAAATACTATTATACTGCTGTTTTTTAGGATCTGTATATAATAACTAATGCATATGGTGTTGACATTAGTTTTCATATATTTGTCCTGGGAATTTTGGTATCAGATATTTCATATGGAAATGATCATTTTTCTCTGAATTTCAATTCAAATAGCTTATTGTATTTTTTATTTTGCCCCATAGATTGATTAACAACTAAGAGCAACATGAAATAATCAGGTAAGGTGGTCATCTATGTCTTATGCAGCTCTGGGAGGGTAATCTCTCTTCCTCTCTATATCTCTGAGTTCATTCCACCCCTGCCCAACTTTGTATTTTTCTTGAGTTATATTTTCCCAGAAACAAGTAGATTCCATGAAAACATTCAGACATTTTCTTTTAATTCAGAAAATCTAACTAACATATTTAATTATATAAGTTAATCTATTGGGTTATATTTACCTCTCTTTTCTCCCTGTAATTTTGTACATTTTTACTTTTTCCTTATTTAAAACAATATCACATTACCATAAATTGTACACATTTTTGTTGACTTTTATATTTACACAATTATGTAGATTTTTGTTTTTTATTTTTTACTCCTAATTCATGGTTTGCCTTAATTATATTTATTTAATTTTTCTCTTTATAATAAATTAAATTTTTAATATTATGGGGTTTAATATTTTAATTTTTTTAATTTTTTGTATCCATCTCTTTTTCTCTGCCAATAATATTATTTTAAAATATATTTTTCTTTCGGAATATATTTGATATTTAATATTCTGATAGTTAATGTTTTAATATGAATATTCTTGTTTACAAGCTACTGCTTTGATGTCAATGTCTTCTTGCATAAGAATCTAAAATCTTACAGAAAGTTTATTTTTTTATTTAATCAAATTTTTAAAAAATGTATTTCTATTGGCTGCAGAGAGGAAGGGAGAGAAAAAGAGAAATAGAAAAATCAATGATGAGAGAGAATCAATGATCAGCTGCCTCCTCCATGTCCCACACTCGGGATCAAACCCACACCCAGGCATGTATCCAGATCAGGTATTGAACCATGACCTACTGGATTGAAGCTCCGTGACTTAGCTATGCCAGCTGGGCTTAATCAGTTTTTAATATTAATTTATGTAAGATCACCTAGCTAGGACAGAGTACGTTTAATATTTTAATCCAGACTTGAGTTCCAGAGACCATATGGCTAACTGTATTTTAATTGTGCTTAACTGGACTTTCCTGGGTTTCATTATATCTAAACACTAGAGGCCCAGTGCATGAAATTTGTGCACAGGGAGGGGCAGTGTCCCTCAGCCCAGCTTGTACCCTCTCCAATCTGGGACCCCTCAAGGGATGTCCAACTACCTGTTTAGGCTTGATCTCACATGTCACTCCTAACTGCCCTCCCTTGCCAGCCTGTTAGCCCAGTGGGATCGGGCCTAAATGGGAGGTCAGACATCCTTCTCACAATCCAGAACTGCTGACTTGCAACTGCTTGCCTGCTTGCCTACTTGATTTCCCCTAACTGCTTCTGCCTGCCAGCCTGCTCACCACCTAACCACTCGCTTGCCAGCCTGATTGATGCCTAACTGCTCCCCTGCCAGCCTGATTGCCCCAAACTGCCCTCCCCTGCAGGTCTGGTCTCCCCCAAGTGTCTTCTCCTGCTCATCCAGTCACACCTAACTGTCTTACCTTGTCAGCCTGGTCACCCCCAACTGCCCACCACTAACTTCCCATAACTGCCCTCCCTTGCTAGCCCAATTGCCCCTAACTGCTTTCCCCTGCTGGCCCTGTCACCCCTCAACTTCCTCCTCTGCTGGCCTGATCACCCCTAACCATCCTCCCCTGAAGACCTGGTCATTCCTAACTGTCCTTCCTTGCAGGCCTGGTCTCTCCCAACTGCCCTCCTCTGTTGGCTTGGTCACCCATAACTGCCCTACTCTGCCAGCCCAACTGCCCCTAACTGCCCTCCCCTATCATACCAATTTCCCCTAACTACTCTCCCCTGCTGGCCCAATTGCCCCTAACTGTCCTCCCCTGCAGCCTGGTCACCCCAACAGCCCTTCCCTGCTGTCTTGGTTTCCCCAACTGCCCTCTCTTGCAGGTCTGGTTCCCCACAACTTCCCTCCCCTGCAGGTTAGGTCCCCCTTAACTACCCTCCCCTGCAGGCCTGGTCCCCTCCAGCTGGCCTTCCCTGCAGGCCTGGTTGCCCCCAACTGCCCTCTTCTGCTGGCCAATTCACCCCTAACTGCCCTTCCCTGCAGGCCTGATCCCCTCTAATTGCTCTCCTCTTCAGGCCTGATCACCCCCAACTGTCGTCCCCTGCAGGCCTGGTCCTTCCCAACTGCCCTCCCCTGCTGGTCTCTTTTCCCACAACTGCCTTCCCCTGTAGGCCTGGTCACCCCCAACTGCCCTCCCCAGCCAGCCACCTTGTGGCGGCCATCTTGTGTCCACTGGTGGTGGCCACCTTTGACCACCTGGGGGCAGCCATATTGTGTATTGGAGTGATGGTCAATTTGCATATTACCTCTTTATTATGTAGGATTATTACATAGGATGATGACATAAAGAAAGAATGTCACTATCGCTCTCTTGTTATAAAATATCACACTGGCCTAAACAAAAAGTATGCTTCTAGTCACTTCATCTTATTTCTTCAAGCAAATACCAATTGTGTTATCTTTTCTGTCTATACAGTGTTTTCACTGTGTAAAACATTTTAAGAATAGGATACATTTTTAAGACCACTCAAAAATATTTTTTGAAATTCACCAAAAACTATCTTGTCACAAGAAAAATGAGACTTCCGTGCTTCTTTATTGAGTATAACTAATCTGTAATTGGCCTAACCCTATAGGGATTCTTACAAAAACAAGAAAATGGGTCTCTCAGAGAGAGCTTATTAAAGTTTCCTACACACAAGAGTAGTCACTTGTTTTCCTAAAAATTAACCAAATTCTTTGCTAGCTAGGGCTCGGACATGCCTCGCTTAACAATTCTGTGAAAGAGATGGAGACTTTGTCCCTGCAAGTTAAACCTGGAGAAGGTTGAAGTCACAGTCACTTATCCTGACAGCCCTCAATGGAGAAAAGGAGACTCCAGAGTGGGGAGCAAGGGCTGGGGGTGCTATGGGAAATCCAGCCTTAGAATAATTTGTAAAAGTACCAGCAGAGACAAAGGGGCATTAGAAGCCTGAGGAGGAAGACTTCATAGAACTAATTTCCCATGTTTGTTCAAAATCTATACTGAAAAAAAAAAAAAAGAAAAAAAAAGATCCTGCCAAGACGGCCTTTCTGTCTTGATCTTTAAGATTCTAGTTGACCTCTATTGTCAGAAACCCAAACATTGTTCTCACTAGATGGATGTAAACAGGAGGCTTGAAGGCTGGTCAACCTTGAAGCTCTGAAAGGTCAAAACCAGCCACTCCCTATCTAATTGAGACAATGAACTTCCCCATCAAATAATCATGTCAATCCCGACTGATAAAATAATCTACTAGTTACTGGAATTGCCTGCTTCAGGGCAAAGGGTGTATCCCAAACCTAAATAAAAGGGAGGGCAAGGCCAAAGGAAGGTGGCAGTCCTTTCCACTAGAGGAAGGCTCCCTCCTGGCCCCCCCAATATCGCCGAATTAATGTTTTCTAGTCTCTCATTTCTTTTGCGTGTGGCCTCCTTCAGAACCCGAACCCTGACCCGGGAACCCTGAACCACGAGGGACGTGGAAAGAGGTTCCCACATTCTATCTAAGAAGTTTCCTGCCTGCAGCACAAAACCTTCTGTCTGTGACCCAGTAGCCTCGTGGGGTAGGTAGGGCTGGGGTGGTTTTAAGAGTCTCTCCTTGCCTTGTTTTGCTCCTGTTTCAAGTTTCACAGATGCAGCTCTCACTCTGATTTTTCCTTCTGAAGTACATCTCATAGACATAATAGCAGCTTGTTTGACCTGAAAACCAACAATTTTGTCTTTGTTTTCATGCCTGAATCTTGCTGCTTGAAAATATGAAATAATTTTCTCTTAAAAATAACATAGAGCATCATATCACATCACAAGCTGCGCACTCAATTCAAGGAGAGCAATACAGTTGCAGCTGCGATGCCTTAAAAAGAGAACATTTTAAGCCACCATTGTTCATAGTGAGAAAAATGGATATTAGCTGAGGGATCCTTTTTTTTTTCTACTTTTCCCACCTCTTTTTCTGAATTCTAAGATACACTGCTGAAGTGGGACTTTTTTTATTTGTTCCCCTGCTTAATACAAAAAGGATTTTCACAGATTTCTGTGGATCATATATTTCAAATATGTAATTTATTTGAATAATCATTATTGATGATTGCATAGCTTAAAATCGGTAAATAAACATGATGGACATTTTATACACATTTGTTAAAGAAGACAGAATTTAAACATTTACAGCAAAGTGATCAAGAAAAAGTGGGACATTTTAAAATCACAGTACAGAAACCCTCAGGAGTGTCTGCTTTCTTAATAAGGGCTGTTCTTTCTTATAACAATGAGGGAAGCAAGAGAGATTAGGAAAAAGCATGGGGTTTGGTTCAAATTAAGTCTGAGTATGCAAAGGAAATTCCTGATCCTCACTCCTGCTCCTCAGAATTTAAATACATCCCAAGGATCATATAATTCCTAAACACTAGAAGCCTGATGCATGAAATTCATGCAATAGCCATCTACCTAAGATGCTCATGGACTATTCATTAAGCCATGAACTTATATGCATGCAGAATCCATGAACAGACAATAGTTCCAGGAAAACCTGAGGAAAGGAAGGGAGCAGGATGGAGTACTGGGGGGAAAAGGGGACATCTGTAATACTTTCAACAATAAAGATAAATAAATACATTAATTAATCAATTAAAAAATTTATAATTAATTAATTAAATTCTGCAAGCAGACTCCCTTGCTTACAAATAAGTGATTTTAGTAATGTAATCATAACTATTAAATTATTATTTACAATGTACATATAACATGTCCTGGCACATAATAGGTACTATATACACATTCATTTTCATTATCTTATATGGGTTTTTAAATATATATTAAATAGTCAACCTAAAACAAAAAAATCACTGTTGTACTATTAGAAAATGCTTGTGTTTATATTAAAAAAATGTGAGACTGGTTTCTGACCATAAATAAATTAATAGCAAGTCTTGGGGGTTGCAAGCATTTTCCACTTTTATTTTCCCTGACATATCAAGTTCTGACACAGTTAGTTTCAAAACCATGTGCAACAAAACCTCATTGGAGATAAAAGAGCGTATTATTAGTCCAATCACCCTCATCCCAAAGCTGGAATGATAGCAAGTCCCTGGGAATTTAGTTGAACCCAGCAGAGAACAAAAGGCAAAAAAACTTTAATGAAAAGAACAATTAACAGTCTTGACTCAGGTTCTCAACTCTGTGGCAACAGGTCCCATGTGCAAAGAGCTCTCAAAACAATGTGATGACAACAACATTACTTCAAGTCATTATTGGTTTCATTGTTTCACTGCATTGACAGATTTCATGGCAGAAGTAGGGTGCGTTTGATTAGGGTCTACTGACCCAGAAACCGGTGAACATTTCGGGATGCATATGGAGAACTTGACTTGTAAAATTTGACAACATTCTCATTCCATAGTCACACTTGGCCTCCAATTATATGAACCAATAGCTATTGTAGAGGGGTTATTTTTAGTGAGAAATAATTGCATTACCATTTAGAGCAATGCGACTTTTTCACACCTCTAGAAAATGGAAGCTTATGAGCGGTTATAAGAATTCATTCAGAGCATTACATTTCTATTTTGCTGAGAAGAAGCTTTTTTGAAAATGTTATTTTATTTTGGTAAGAAGTAACTTAACATGAGATCTACCCTCTAATCAAATTTTTCACTGTACAAGCAATATTGCAGACTGTAGGTACAACACTGTACACTAGATCTCTAGAGCTTACTCGTTTTACTTAACTGAAACTTTATGCCTGTTTATTAGTAATTCTGTGCCCTCTCCCCAGAGTCTTGGAAACCAGCATTCTACCTTGTGATTATAAAAAACTATTTAGTATAAAAAAAACTATACATTATGTAAGTGGATCATGCGATATTTTTCTTTCTGTGATTGGTTTATTTCACTCAGCAAAATTTCCTCTAGGTTCATCTATGTTGCTGCATATGGTAGTGTTTCCTCCTTTTTAAAGACTAAATGTTACAATATGTGTACATTTTCTTTATTTGTTCATGTGTCAATAAATATCTAGGCTGTTTCCACATCTTGCCTATAGTGAATACTGCAACTATGAACTTGGGAGTGCTAATATCTCCTGGAGACCCTGATGTCAATTTTTTGAATGAATATTCAGTAGAGGTTTTGCTATATCATATGTTAGACTTATTTTCAATTTTTAAAGGAAAATTCATATTGATTTTCACAGAAGCCCCTTCCGTATCCCACCCAATAGTGCAAATTCTTGACAAAACTTGCTCCTTTGTTTTTCTGATAAAAAAGCAAGCTTCTGCACAGCAAGGAAAAGAATCCAGAGTGAAAAGGGAAAGAATGTTTGCAAATATATATCTGATGAGGGGATAATATCCAGAATATATAAGGATGTCCAACAAATTTCTAAAGACTAATAAATAATCTGATTTTTAAAAATGGTTAAAGACTTAAATAGCCATCCTGCCTCCAAAATGATATACAAATGACAGCCAGATAGATTAAAAAATTGAAAAATAAATGCTTTATTATTATTATTTTAAATATATTTTATTGATTTTTTTTTTTTTTTTTTTTTTTTTTACAGAGAGGAGGGGAGAGGGATAGAGAGTTAGGAACATCGATGAGAGAGAAATATGGGTCAGCTACCTCCTGCACACCTCCTACTGGAGATGTGCCTGCAACCATGGCACATGCCCTTGACCAGAATCAGACCTGTGAACCTTTTGTCCACAGGTCGATGCTCTATCCACTGATCCAAACTGGTTAGGGCAAAAAAAATAAATAAATACTTTTGAAACTGCTTCACTTTAATATGAAAACTTTCTTCATGCTCTTCAATTAAGTCAGGATTTTAAAAATATGTTCTAATTTTTAAGTAAAATTTATTCTTAGGGCTTTGTTTATATATAAGTATGTTTTTCACTAGCCATTCACTTCCACTGGATTTAGAGTTGATATGAGATGACTTGTGAACAAGAAAAGCCATCTTTTTAAAAAAGGAAACCCCACGTTATAAGAAGTAGAACAGCCAAATAGAATGAATCTAGTCTGTCAATATCGTGGCAACATCCTATCAGCCCTAGATGTTTTATGCTCAGAATATCATATGAGAAAAGAAAACACTTTCATTTTATTTCAGCCGCATATAGTATGCCCCATCTTAGCAGCGAAATCAGTTTCCCAAGGAATCTAAATGTTTACTTAAATACGTTATTTATCAATTCTAGGACATTGACTGTAAGACATCATTGATTTGCTACAGCTTTTAGACAAAATGACATACTATTGTTAATGGTCTAATGATGCCTATCTAAGGTTTTCTAAAACATGGACATACTTTATAGTCATGACAATACATTGGTGACATTGGTTAATAACATCACATAGACTTCAAGTGTACAGTTTATATCATCTGCATATTGCACTGTGTCTACCACTCAAAGTCAGATCTTTTGTCATCAGATATTTGGCCCTCTTTACTACGCTCCCTCAACCCCCTTCCCTCTGGTAACCACAATACTGTTGTCTGTTTTTTTGAGGGTTTTTCTTTGCTGGTTCATTTATTGCTTCCATTGTTATATCTTACACTAGTGACCCTGTGCACAGATTCATGCACATTGAAAGGAAATTAATCAAAAGGTGACTGGCAGGGCAGGACTGGGTAAGACTGGCCAGACATGACTTAAAGACAAACTCCTGTGGTCCCTCCTCTGCCAGCTGCATCTGGGATGGTGCCATGACTCAGAAAGCATCTGTGGAGTGAGTAGAGTCCCTCTGACAGGTGGGGGTCCCTCAGTCTGACCTGCAGGAATCAGGCCAAAACTGGTTCTCTGACATCTCATGAGGGGTCACAGAGTGTGAGAGGATACGCTGCAAAGTTGGCATCGTACAGGGTGTGGAACGCAAATGCAAGTGTGCAGTAAACCAGTGACCCAGCACCAACATAGCCCAGGGCCAAAGGTGGAATCTCATGGCCCCTCAAGGAATCGGGCTCTCTCTGCTTCGGTTTCAGGGTGTGCAGCTCAACAGCTCCTGCATTGAGTGTATGTCCCATGGGGGTCAGTGCATGTCATAGTGACCACACAGGCAGAGGGACACTTAACATATTATCATATATATATATATATATATATGTATATATATATATATATATATATATATATATATATAGAGAGAGAGAGAGAGAGAGAGAGAGAGAGACTAGAGGCCCGGGGGATGTGTCCCTTAGCCCAACCTGGACCCTCTCAATTGTGAGAGTCAGAAATCCCTCTCACAATCCAGGACTACTGGCTTCCAGCTGCTCACCTGCCTGCCTTCCTGAATGCTCTTAACTGCTTCTGCCTGTCAGCCTGATCACCCCCTAACCACTCCCCTGCCAGCCTGATTGCTCCTAACTGCCCTCCCCTGCAGATCTGATCACCCCTAACTGCCCTCCCCTACAGGCTTGGTCACCTTAACTGTCATCTACTGTAGGCCTGGTCTCTCCAAACCGCACTCCCCTACTGGCCATCTTGTGACTGCCATCTTGTGTCCACATGGGGGCAGCCATCTTTGACCACATGGGGGAAGCCATCTTATATGATGGAGTGATGGTCAAGTTGCATAATATTCTTTTATTAGATAAGATAGAGGCCTGGTGCATGTGTAGGGGCCAGATGGTTTTCCCTGTAGGGTGTCCTGGATCAGGGTAGGGTTCTTTGGGGCATGGGACAGCCTGGGTGAGAGGCCTGTGGTGGTTGCAGGCCAGCCACACCCACCAGTGACACAAGTGGAGCCCCTGGTGTTTGTGATTTATTTATCTTCTACAATTGAAACTTTGTAACCTTTAGTGGAGACCAGGGCCTGCCAGGGCAAAGATGCCTGGCTTCTTTCATTGCTGGAGGCAACGAGGCCTCCTACTTGCTCCAGCTCTATAGCTGCCACCATATTTTTTGGATTAATTTGCATACTCACTCTGGATTGGCTGGTGGGTGTGGCTTGTGTGCATAGAAGAGGTATAGTCAACTTGCATGTTTCTCTTTTATTAGATAGAATTGCTTATTTTAGTTCTGTTTACATATTCTCTATATTATATAAAAACATGGTTTCAAGCTCTTTACAAATTCAATTTTATATAACCTCTAATTCTAATTTGTTTTTATTGCATTCCAATTTGTATGACAAAAAGTCTGTGCTCTACTCTTCTTACTTTTGATCTCATTTACTGTATTTTAATATCTAACAATTAACTCTATGCTTTTTTAATATACTTTATAAACAGAATTAGAAAAAAATGTGGCTTCTTTACCACCCAAGTCTAGAACAACCTGAGAAATAAGATCATATGGAATTATAATATCAGCTTTGGCACAAAAACATAAATTTGGCCAAAGTAGATTTGTAGCCAAAGTGTTTGAAAATTGTCATTGTCCATCACTGTTCCCAGTACCATTCTAGACAAAGGGATACTCACCTAGGGAATTTACCTAGACTTAATGATAAAGAGGGCAAGATCATGAAACAAGAATGAGTGATATACTAATGCTTCTTGCTTTTAATAAATTTTCTACCCAATCTAGAAATTTAAAACAATAAATTTTATTCACCCCCTTGACTAAGAGGCACAGCAAGAAGATAAAAATGTTCCTGAATGAAGTCCTCCATGGGGAAAGAGAAGGCCATGTAATTGGAGGCTCCTCCTACCAAAATTTTTGCCAATTTCATATATTGGCATTTTCATATATTATTTTGAAAAGTAATTTTAACCCTATATTTCTTTTATGTTTTTTTTCTAAGCCTTTTCTCACTGACAAACCTATATTTAAATATGCTTATTTATTATATCTGAAAAAAGTTAATTTTTCAAAACATGTCAAATATATATACTGTTATTCTGATCCTTGTTTACTTCTTTAACTTGAGACCATAATGAAAAATACAATTTATCCCAATGTGCACCACCTCTAAGATTAATCCTTTTCTTCAAATACTGCCTCCTTTCCCAACCAAGTTTTATTGATCAAAGCTACAGCTTTTTGCTCTCATTCTTCAAAATGAAATGTCTCCTTGTGCTGTGTTTTCAGGGATATGTGTAGTTTTTGGATTAATGTAGAAAGAAAGCAAAATTAGAAAAGTCTCACGATCTATAACCATGCCATCAACATTTTTTTGAAATACCTTGTTTTCTACTTTTAGTCGTCACTATTGTCAGGCCTGGAGTCACTTCACATATGTTGGTAAAAAATTTTAGACCCATCTTAACTAATAAAGAGGGAATATGCTAATTAATCATTATGCCCTCACAAAGATGGCAGTGCCCACAGCCAATAAGGAGAAAATATTCTAATTGACTGCTATACCCTCAAAGTCCCCTCAGACCTGTTGGAGCAGCAGATACATTGCACAGCCAGACCTGCCCCCAGGGCAGTACCGACCACTCCATGTGCCTGCCTCTAGAGTCCCCCAGTCCCTTCAGGCCCCCAAATATCCAGGGACAACCCAAGGCACAGGCAAACCTCAATGCCAGCTGCTCAGCTACCCTGGGCCACCCAAGGCTCAGGTAACTAGGGCTGGCTGAGGCTTGTACTGCCGGCAGTGGTAGCAGCAGATGTGTGATGAGGGTGTTGCCTTCACCTGATTGCTGAGTCACCTCCCATCGCTGAGGGCTCCTGGACTATGAGAGGGAGCAGGTTGGGCTGAGAGATCTCCCTCCGGTACATGAATTTTCTAGTCCTATAATTATTCTTTTTAAAGATATTTATATAACTTTCTATATAGACTTCTTATTTTAGTTTTATTAGTTTTTTTTTTTATTTGGCCAACAAAATTAGCTTAGGAAAATTCTATATAATGAAGAGGTAACATGCAAATTGAACCTCACACCCTCGTGTCACAAGATGGCTGCTCCTATCTCATCACAAGATGGGTGCCCCCATGTGGTCACAAGATGGCCACCACAAGATGGCCATACCGATGTCATTACAAGATGGCTGCCACAAGATGGCCACTCCCACATTGTCACAAGATGGCCGCCTCCATATTTCTACAAGCTGGCTGGCAGGAGAAGGCATTTGGAAGTGACCATGCCTGCAGCAGAGGGCAGTTAGGAGGGACCAGGCCAGCAGGGTAGGGCAGCTGGGAGTGATTGGGCTGGCAGGGGAACAGTTAGGTATCAATCAGGCCACCAGAGGAACGGTTAAGGGACTATCAGGGTGGCAGTCAGAGTGGTTAGGGTCAATCAGGCAGCCAGGAAGGCAAGTGGTTAGGAGCCATCAGTCCCAGATCGTGAGAGGGATGTCTGACTGCTGGCTTAGGACCAATCCCATAGGAGTCCCAGATTGGAGAGGATGCAGGCTGGGCTGAGGGATACCACCTCCCCCCAGTGCATGAATTTCACAAACCGGGCCTATAGTATTTAATAAAACAGTAAGTGCAAAGAGACAGCTCTAACTAACACAATCTCTGCTTTTATTAAACTGTGCTTGAAAATGCCATTTTGTCATCTCTCTTTCTCTCTCATTCTCTCTCATCCATATTTCTGTCAGCCATCTTTTTATTGATCAATCTATCTACATATTTTTTGCTCTATCCAACTCATCAAGCAATGCATCTACTTTACATATGTGTTTCATATTTTGTGTATATATGTATATATGTGTTTCATATTTTCTCTCATATCTCATGGATAAACTGATGAAGCAGTTCAACAGCATAATTCAAATATAATGTTGTCACACACTTATTGAATACATTTTATATCATAAAGAATAAAAGAAGCAAACACAAAATCAAGATGAGTTGTCTTTGTTTAGAAAATAAGTACATTCTTGGTCAAAGTAAGTGTAAGAAAATTTCACACACACATAAGAACAACCTCCCTCACACAACATGTTTACTAGTGATATATAAACCTTCCAGAGTTACCTGACACATTATTCTGACCCAGAAGCTCTGTCAGTACACCTGAAATATGACCCACTATGTCCAATGCGTAACGGTTATGCAGGGAATTATCACTCACAGGAAGAAAGTATAATACTAATTCGAGTTAACAAAATAAATGGCATCCAATAAAAGTTACATCAAATGAACTGGTCTAAATTATGTAAATACGCCAGGTTAAAGTATGCCTTGTTTGCTCTATAGAATTATCAGATACTTTACCCATGACAATGGACATGGCAGAAATTGAAATTTATTTAAGGACATTGAAATATTCTTTAGTAGACCTTATTTTTATTATGAAGTTATGTTAACTGCTGAGAACTTGACATTATCCAAGGAAGGAAAGACTTCAGTAAATGGAATTTTATGCCAAAACCAGTTTGGCTCAGTAGATAGAGTGTTGGCCTGTGGTTTGAAAGGTCCCAGGTTCAATTCTGGTCTAGGGCATGTATCTTGGTCACAGGCATATCCCCAGTAGGGGGCGTGAAGGAGGCAGCTGATCAATGTCTCTCTCTCATTGATGTTTCTAACTCTCTATCCCTCTCCCTTCCTCTCTGTAAAAAATCAATAAAAATATTTTAATAATAAATAAATAAATAAATAAATGGAATTTTAAAATCATATATATGTCTGTGTGTGTATATATGTGTATGAGTGTGTGTGTGTGTGTGTGTGTGTGTAGATAGATGTAACTATATAGTTAGATAGTACAAAGTATAGCATTATGAAGATTTTTAAAATTTCAAATAAAAAACATAAAGTTAAACTTATTTCAACCATTTCATTTCAGAAAGAAAGAAACTATAATGTGGAAAAATCTCAGAGTTAGAAAGAATAGCACGAAAGTCTCAATTGCTAAAGTAGGTCAAGAGCAATTAAATATTTTCTTAACATGTCTATTCAATTCAATTATTCCCATAAATTATATTTTTTACAAAGTTCCTTTGAAGATATTGCTGTTTTGATTTTTATAAGCTTTTAAAGAAACATTCACACACACGTTTTATTTCCTGTCAACCATTTTCTTTCATTGTAAAAGTCATTTTATTAGGGTCTTGATTTAATTAATAGACTGTATTAATTAGGGTAACTGACTAACTGAAGAATGCCTGCTGCTTTATTCAAAAGGATAAACTCCTGGAGTTTTGTGTTTGATTCATCCCATTTGCCCTGGTTCACAAACCATGAAAACTTTTATTTTATTCAGTAATTTTTTTGGTCTCTGATGAAGTCAGTTTCCAAGGATGGGTGAATTGTATCTCCTCTATCAGTATTCTTTCTCACAAGACCTTTTTATATTTTTTAATTGCCCATCTGGGCCTTTTATAGGCTATTTATGCGTACCTCTTGTCCAAAATATTGTGCTCAATGGCCTTAAATCCCCGTACTTCCCCTTAGGTATCAAAATCAACAAGAAAAAGAATATTAGTACAGCTCCTTTAAAAATTTGAAATTTCTACTTGAAGGTTATTTTGATTTAATTAATTACTGTGAGAATAATAATTCTAGCATTTCAAGGGCTTTTAATAAGCATTTTGACAGAGTCATTTATTCTGTTTAGCATGTCTTCTGTACCTCCCTGCTTCCTGTGCTTGTAGGTGTAGGGTTCTCTTCTGAAGAATTTTAGGAAGCAGACTCTTGGAAGTATAGAGGTGGTGATGGTAGTTAAAAACTTGTCTTTTAAGACGTTTATTAGAACAATTCTGACTGTATCTATAAACTGTCTCACCCATTGTGTGTGTCTCCTAATATCGATGATGATGATGATGATGATGGTGATTGCAGTTTTATAAAAGTCCTTCCATTGCTGGTCTATGATCATTCAGAAGTTGTTTTCAAAAGAATTGAACTGGTTGAGACTTTCACACTTTGCTAATGATCTATCCTATCTTTTATTGATTTCAGAGAGGATAGGAGAGGGAGAGAGAGATAGAAACATCAATGATGAATCATTGATTGGCTGCCTCCTGCACACCCAATAGGGATGGAGCCCACAACCAAGGCATGTGCCCTTCACCAGAATTGAACCTGGGACATGTCAGTCTGTAGACTCATGCTCTATTCATTGAGCAAAACTGGCTAGGGCTGATCTATCTTTGAGTTGCAAAGTACTTTCAAATTTCAGGTCGTCTTCAAGTCTTCCCTGGTTTTTTCTTTGCACGTCACTGTCTCATATTATCTCTGCATGTCACTGGACGCTAAGGATGTGTTAGATGTGTTGATAAGGGACCCTCCATGTTTGCCTGTGTCTACATAAAGTTCGTTCAGTCAGCCAGAGATGTCTCAAACTTAGCAAACCTTCCTTTGCTTGTCAACTTTTCTGGGTCTTGCTGGTAAGTAACCTGCTAGTTGGCTATTGCTTCTCCCAACCAGAACCATAGTTTTAGGCTCTTTGAGTCTCTCTTGTTTCCAATTATTTACAATGAAGTTGCTACTATAACTACTAATTCCTATGAATTCCCATACCCCACAATGGGACTCGAGCCCACAACCCAGGCATGTGCCCTGACCAGGAATTGAAATGTGACCTCCTGGTTCATAGGTCAATGCTCAACCACTGAGCACATTGACTGGGCTAACTTAACATCTGATCTAATAAAAAGGGAATATGCAAATTGACCGTCACACCATAACAAGAGGCAGGGATACTGTGACACAAGATGACTGTGCCCATAGTGGAGGCTGAGTTCCAGTAATGAGCCTTAACAAGCATTCAGCAGGGACCTGAAGCTGTGTGGTGCTGGGCTGGGGCAGAAGACCTGAGGGTGTACCCCTGTGCCTAGTGGGGGTGGACAGGGGACCTCAGGCCATGCCCTCTGACCCAGCACCAGGCTGGAGGACCTCAGGCCACACTTGCTACCTGGCAGGGTTTCAGGGGGACCTCCTGGTGGAGCTTGATGGGGGACCTCAGGCTGCATCCCCTGCCCCAGTGCCAGGCTGGGGACTTGAGACTATGACCCCCTGACCTGGAAAGCCTTGACAGAAGACCTCAGTCTCTGCCGTCCAATGCCAGACCGGGGGACCTGAGGCTGTGCCTCCCGCCATGCAGGGCTTGATGGGGGACCTCAGACCATGCCCTTGGCCCAGGCCAGGCGACTTCAGCCTGTGCCCCCTGCCCTGGCACCAGGCCAGGCAACCTGAGGCAACACCCTCACCCAGTGGGGTTTTACAAGAGTGGGACCAGCCAAGTCTGGATCTAGCCCAATGTGAGTGGGGCTGCCCAGTTCTCGGCCTTGTGTGATTTCAAGGTACACGTGGGTGGGTGGGGACTAAACTCTGGTTCCCATGGCGTATCCCAGACTGTGACAGGAGGAAGATTTTCATATACATTTTACTAATTTTCTTTCATCTCTGATACTTCTATTATAGAGAAAGGGCAAATAGCAATATTAAAATATTTCCTCTAATTAATTCTCTTTTAATGTGCATGAATTTCATGCACTGAGTCACTAGTTTTAAAATATGAGTTTTTTGGACTCAGATGGTAAAAAAAGGATGACAATGTATCCTGGAATTCTGAGGGTTAATTAAAGTTTTAAAGTAACATATTAACACCCCAAGTACACATGTGTGAATGGATGATGTTATTGTCAATAGTGTCATCAATTCTACAAATACTTTAACAGTCAATGTAGTAAGATTTGTGGTTTCCTCTAGTAACAGAGATTCCGTTCTCTCACTCAAGTATTTGAAGAAAGAAGAGATTAATCCTAGATGAGTTAAATCTTCCACCCACCTTACAGAGACAAGAATGGGTAACTTGCAGAACTAAGAAAACAAAGGTAAAAGTGTTTCTCAAGCCAAGATTAACCATATTTGCTACTGCCATGTGTGAGGCAATGAGATAAGTGCAGTTGGAGGAGGAAGGGTGTCCAATTTGTTTAAAAAATCATAAAATATGAGTTATTTTAGTGATGCTTATTGTGCAAAAAAAATGCTCAGTAGCATGGGTACTAAGTGGTACATTCTCTCAAAGGCATTGTGCTATTAAATGTAACAGATGAGAATCAGAATTTCTACATATGATTAAAAAGCAGCTGCTGTATTTGTTCTTCTACATCAAATCCCTCTCATAAATACCCATTTACTTAAAAATCTGACATGCTTATTTAGAAAATATCCATTGCATCATTAATTTTGACACTACAACCTTCATATTATCAAAGTGGTTACTTCAGAGAGGAAGGGAGAGGAAAGAGAGAGAGAAATATTAATGATGAGAGAGAATCATCGATTGGCTGTCTCTTGCACTCTGGGGTACAGCCCGAAACCCGGGCATGTGCCCTGACCAGGAATTGTACCAGGACTTCCTGGTTCATAGGTTGATGCTCAACCATTGAGTCACATCAGCTGTGCAAAGTGATTACTTTTCAGCATAGCCATAGTTAATGCTAAATTAAAAAATGTCACATTTCTGAAATTCTTTGCAAATCTAATATCCAGTGGCTCAAGATTATACAAAGGATTTTGGAACTGAAATTTAAATATCTGTCTGTTTTTACTTTCCAGTGACAGTAAGTAACAATCTATATATATAAAAGCTTAATCAACCAGAACAACGGGTCACTATGATACCCACTGACCACCAGAGGGCAGATGCTCAATATAGGAGCTACTTCCTGGTGGTCAGTGAGCTTCCACAGCCAACCTCCCACAGCTGGCCAACCTCCTGCAGTCCATTCCCTCCATTCGGCAGGCCCTGGTCTGCAGCCAGAAGGCCCCTGTAGGCCTTCATCGCTGGCCAGGCCTAGGGACCACACCTGTGCACCAATTTTATGCAGTGGGCCTCTAGTAAATAAGTAACATTCTAAAAATGATGTCACTGGCATAGTTACAACACAGTGTTTTAAAATAAATGACAAGTACATATCTCCTGTATGAATCATCTTTAGATGTAAATAAATAGGGGCCAAAAGTATTGTGCGTAGATAGTAGCCGCAAGAAGAAAGCATCACTTATCAAAATAACATGACATCAGGAATATATGGTCATGGTAATATTTAGTGTTTAAAACAATAGCAGTTTTATGTACAGCCCTGAGTTTAAATCTAAAATGAGTGTCATATGTATAAGATATTGCAAAATATGCTTAATAAACAGAAATCAGAGCACTGAAATGGAAATGATATCAAAAACAGGCAAACTGATTGATCATAGAAAGATATAAAACCAAGTTGAGTTGTACAGCTCCTTAGAAAGGGCACAGGAGGCTAGCAGTACAGAATTAGATAGGAAAGGCTGCCGACACTGGTTTGGCTCAGTGGATGCAGCATCGGCCTGCGGACTGAAAGGTCCCAGGTTCGATTCCGGTCAAGGGCATATATCTTGGCTCGGGGCACATCCCCGGTACAGAGTGTGCAGGAGGCGGCTGATTGATGTCTCTCTCTCATCAATGTTTCTAACTCTCTATCCTTCCCCCTTCCTCTGTAAAAAAATAAATAAATAAAATATAAAAAGTAAATAAATAGACAGAAAAGGCTTAGAGGTATGCCCTTGCAGGTTTTTTTGGTATTTAGGCTTTTCATTCTTCCACTCCTCATAGCACTGAGGAAGCTGGTAATAAGATGAGTTAAAGGGCAAAAGGATAGCCCAGCATGTGGAAAAAGGAAGATGTGTCACTGACTAGGGAATTAAGCAAAAATATGAAAGGGAGATGGCATTGCCTAAGATAGGTGAAATAATCAAAATTCTAAAATATAAAAAGTATTACAAAATATTGGTATCTTTATGGTCTTAATTCTTGTTAGCAATGAAAAGCATTAAAAGAAATTATATTTACAACTTAAAGGAACTTTTTGAGAATATCCTGAAAAATAGGCAAAGCTATGCAATAGAAATCTCTCTCACTCTCTCTCTCTCCTTTTCTCCCTTTCTAAAAAAATAAATAAAACATATTTTAAATGAAATAACTGTAATTTTATATATGATCTATGATATCATCATGCGCATCATAAATTTGCATTTTAGATACAATTATTTATTCTATTGCAACCTGTTTTTTGAATAAAGTTTTATTGGAACTCGATCATGTCCATTTGTTTATCTGTTGTCTAAGAAACCTTTCATACTACAGAGACAAAGTTGAGCAGTTGCAATACAGACTACATTGCCTGCAAAGCCCTTCAGAGAAATAATTTGCAAAATCCTGCTTTGAGAACCCCCTTTCTTTTGGATTTTATAAGAAAGAAGAATTAGATCTATAAGCAAGCATATAAAACAGCAACATTGAGCAACATAAAGCAAAATGCTAACGTGAGCATAGGTAACAAATAGAACTTGTAAAACAAACACAAATCTACAAGAGATTTTTTTGTTTAGGGATTTTTTAAATTACATAAATTGAGCAGCTTTTAATTGTAGAGTTGCATAAGTAATAATTATTTGTAAGTTTATGTTTGCAGTTTATTTTATAAATACAGGTCTATGAGCTCTTCTCTATTATCTGTGAGCTGGAGTAAGCTTAGAATAAAGAGTTGCAGTATCACCCATGAGGGCTTGATGTTGAAATACTATGATTAAAACAAGAATGGTTCGCTGAAACCGGTTTGGCTCAATGGATAGAGCCTTGGCTTGCGAACTGAAAGATCCCAGGTTCGATTCTGGTCAAAGGCATGTACCTGGGTTGCAGGCACATCCCTAGCGGGGGCATGTGCAGGAGGCGGCTGATCAATGTCTCTCTCTCATCCATGTTACTAACTATCCCTCTCCCTTCCTCTCTGTAAAAAATCAATAAAATATAATTAAAAACAAACAAACAAACAAAAAACAAGAGTGGTTGGTTATCAGCAACGAACACACCCAAATTACAGCAATTTTAAACCTGAGTGTTTGACGTTGTATCTCTGAAACCAGTAAGTTTCTTCATACAGCTTAATATCCATGGCCTCCATAACTATAAATGTCAAGAGATGTCCCTGCTAACAGCGGTTGGTTCTCTGATAGATAATTAGATAAAGAAGATGTGACACATAGTACTTATAGTTTTTGACAGAGGTCCCATGATAGAAGCGCAATCTAAGAACTGTTCAAAACTCTGTCCCTCAGGATCCAGCATTGACACTCCTAATATCCTCTCCTAAGTCTGCAGAAGAAATGTGAAGCTAATGCAATTCAACTCAACTTACTGCGAATCCATTCTTTGGTCCATTTCTATTATGTTAATGCTTTCTTTGCTTCTAATTAGAACCTTAAAAATGAACGATATTCTAGATAATTACTTTACAGTAAGTCCATATTGGTTCGGATTGCCAAATTTTCTCATTGACTAATCTGTGATTCTATTGGTGAAGTCTAAGCTATGACCAAGGAAGCATAGGCTCATTAGGGGGAAAAAAGGTTCATTTCTTTCCACAAGGCAATAGATATGCATGGTGATTTTAGTCATAAAAAATTTATTATCTACTACATGAGATAATATTGCTTATGTCACGATTTTTGAAATATCTTAGTGTCTTGGCCTCTTATAATATCTGAGAGAAAATAAAAGCATAAGGAAAACAAAAGGTTAAGAGGTAGAGATGGAAAATTATTTTCTTTTCAGTAAAATTGACATAATTTCTATGCAAATGTGTCTTCTCTCTCTTCAGGGGACTATTTCTCTCTCTCTCTCAAACACACTCACACACACACACACACACACACACACACACACACACACACAAAAAAGTTTTAGACTAATTGTTCTATTTGCCACTTGCTAAATCTGCTTTCTAAATTACAAATTCAGCCTTCACTCTATGTGTACTGCCAGCCACTTCTTTTACAAAAGATCTTTGTGCTAATTGTTTTATCTGCTGCATGCTAAATCTATTTGCTAAATTATACCTTCCACAGGAATAACACCAAAACCTACTCAGAAGCAATTAGTAGATATTGACTTTTTTTTTAAAAGCAGAGCTTACATGGTTTAGATCATGAGGGAGGGCATGAAAGATAGATATAAAACTAACATATCAGTCAAGGGATATACAACAGGTCTTTTAGGAGACAAATGCATTTTCCAAGGGATCATCAAAAGTAGGTGTGTATCTTGATGTTTAATGTGCCTAAAAGTATGTGAGGATTGTGTGAGACTTTTTAAATGTAATTTATTAAATATAAATCTTAGATATCTGTTTCTGAATTTTAAAATTATAGACAGAGAGGAAGAGAAAGGGAGAGATAGAGACAATAATAAATCATAAATCTATGGATGAGGACAATGCGGGGGGAGGGAAGGGTAGAGGGAAGGGTGGGAGCCAGGTGGAGGGGAGATATGGGGGGAAAAAGAGAAACAAATGTAATAATCTGAACAATAAAGATGTATTACATTAAAAAAATAAACATCAATAATAAGAGTCATCAGTTGGCTGCGTGCCCCCTACTGGGTTATTGAGTTAGCAACCTGGGAATATGCTCTGACCAGTAATTGAATGGTGACCTCCTGATTCATGGGCTGATGTTCAATCACTCAGCCATACCAGCAGGGCTGTTCTGAAAATAAATAAATAGTAAGCTCCTGCCCAGATCTTAACTCTCCATATATTTTTTCCAATCACAATTAAGATTTTCCCCCCCAAAACCAGTTTGGCTCAGTGGATAGAGGTGTTGGTCTGCAGACTGAAAGGTCCCAGGTTTGATTCCGGTCAAGGGCATGTATGTTGGTTGCGGGCACATCCCCTGTAGGCGATGTACAGGAGGCAGCTGATCAATGACTCTCTCTCATCAATGTTTCTAACTCTATCTTTCTCCCTTCCTCTCTGTAAAAATTCAATAAAATATATTTAAAAAAAAACAACTTTCTGAGTCCCTTATAGTTTTGCCTGAAGAACAGAAACACTAAGCATTACTCGTGTTATTTAAAAAGTATGTAACAAAATTAGTTTTTATCATCACTACCATGTTGAACTTTAACCTTCATGAACTTATATCCAGTTGTCACTCTTTAAAAGCAGTATTTTTGAAAAATTTATTCTTAATAGGTTTAAAAATATCTAAAAAAACAATTTCTTCCAACAAAACAAGAAACGTTAAGGAGATCTGTGAACAGATGAATTGTAACCGTGCACAAATGAGGCTCTCATTGATACCATAGGGCAGAGTTGAGATTTCATCTGAACCATCTGATTTTATTCTACTTTTTGATCCTTCTATAGTTTTAGATATAATGCAATTACAAACAATGTGTATTTTATAAGTTCAACTGCATTTTCCTTAGAGCAAATGCTTTTCTAAATTTTGGGATAAAACTAAGCTTCTATGTTCTAAATTTCTTTCCCTAAAGGAAAAAAAAAAATACTAATTAATGTTATATATTTCCAACCAGGATGGACAATGATCTTAAATATGCACTTCAAAATAATTTTTTAAGATCATGGATTACCAATAGATTATTAAAAATAACTTTTGGGTATAAAATATATATGACTCAATGGAAACTGATAATAATGGTATACTTTTTTTTCTATAAAACTGTGCCTGTTTGGAGCATGTTTTGCAACTTAAATGGTAGCTTCATTCATTAATTTGTGAAGCTAATGGTCAGGACTTGGGCCGCTGTCTAAGTCAGTCAGCGCTGTAAGCCTTTGTCTCACTGAGGATACCACCTCGGCTCTCTGCCCTGCCCTTAATCCATCTCATGATCGATATGGAAAGACCTTGCAAGTGAATGGATTGCCTTTGTGTCTAGATCTAGGGAACTCTAAACTGTGACACTCACCAACATGTGGCACCTCATAATTCTTCAAATTCCAATTGTTTTACATTAGACTTTTAAAATGTTTGCTTCTTTTTTTTTAATACATTTTATTGATTTTTTACAGAGAGGAAGGGAGAGAAATAGAAAGTCAGAAACATCCATGAGAGAGAGAGACATCGGTCAGCCGCCTCCTGCACGCCCCACAGTGGAGATGTGACCGCAACCAAGGTACATGCCCCCAACTGGAATCGAACCTGGGACCTTCCAGTCCGCAAGCCGATGCTCTATCCCCTGAGCTAAACCAGTCTCAGCATGTTTGCTTCTTTTTATAATACTGTTTTGTCTCTCCTTGGAGAGGTCTGGCCATATGGTTCACCTGGTACCCTTACAACCTCCGCTCGCTGAGGGACTGGAGGGTTAGGAGGCTGCCGGTTTTCCTGTTTGAGGGCAGGATCCTGTCCTGTTACAGCTCTCTGTGTCCTGAGCAGAAGGAGAATTTGAGTGAAAGTAATTCATCAGCGAGGTAAATCCTGGCAACAATGCTGGGGCAATCAGAGTGAACACCGAAGAGAAGAAAGTCAGTAGAGATGGCATCAATAAGCAGATGTAAGTGTAACTGGAAACCTCTGGCCAACTGTGTAGCAGCGGCCTCAGACCTTTGCTCTCTGGTGGGTGAGGAAACGGGGGTTGGGGGTTTATTCAGCAAGTAATACAGTGGTACCTCGAGATACGAGTGCCCTAACATACGAGATTTTTGAGATACGAGCCGTCGAGCGAACGATTTTTGCTTTGAAATACGAGCAACAATTGAAATAGGAGTAAACGCGTGGATCGGTCGGCTGCACACGACCCACCAGTTTACTGAGACTCGAGCATCTCATAGTTTCCCACGCCTCAAGGTTATGGAATGAACTAAACTCGTATCTCGAGGTACCACTGTATTTCCATCATTGTTTCAGGACTGCTTCCATGGCCTTGCCTTTGGAAAGGTTCTTAGCTTTATTACTTTTCTGATATTTTATGAAAAAAGTACACAGGCATTATGGTATGTAAAGGCATTTAAAAAGTTGCACAAGAAAGAGGGAAAAGGTTACAACTGATCGTATTTCTAAATGATGCAGGAGTATATTTCATTGCAGAGAAACAAAGCAACTCTATCCTTTTTGTTTGCCAATGTCAGAAAGCATTTGTGAAATGAATGAAATGTGGAAAACGTGATAAAATAAATCCTATATAAAAATGTGATTAAAATTATTAATGTGTCTTTGAAATGATAAGAAGAGTTTGAAAGTGAACATAAAGTTGCTTAAACACAAGTATTGTTTTCTGATGTTCAAGTGAAAATGGGAATTTGAGAAACAGCCGTCAGAAGGGAGCCTTTATATTTGTTATATACTTGCCATATTTTAATGTTTCAAACATCTCTGTGTTTTCTACCTAAAATAAACTAATTAATTTTTCAGGTCATTTCTAACAAATAAATTAATTAGAAGGTGCCGATTTACCTTTCTATCATTTATTGTTCTAACCCTGATCATTTCAATACTTTGTTCCCTTGTCTTTCTTCAAAATTATTATTACTTTTTTATAATTAATGTCTAATCTCTATTGTAATATATTTGCTGGGAAAATAATTTTTGAGAAATGCACTTTAATAAGCATATATCAAATTTAGCTCGGGTTGCATATTCTGTACTATGGTTTAATGTTTCTTTTAGCTAATTAATTTTTTGAGTGTTTTATAGACTTCTGGGATATAAATAAAGTCTGGTGGTAATTTACATATGTTGTTAATACATTGTTTATGTATATCAACCTCTAGAAATAAAGTTTGAAATAAACCTCTCTGAGACCAATAGAGGCTATCATTTCAATTTCATCTACGCTCTGCCTACTATGATGAATGACCGTGACCAGAAATATAACTGCTGATAAATATGTAGTAGGTACAAGGGGGCTGTGTCTGCTGATCATATTGTAATATCACCTTTATGAGAATCAAAGACTAGGTCGCACTCTCATCTCGAGGTATGATCCTTTTTATATCCATATCATACGCTTCCCAGAAGGTGAGATGACTTCAGAGTGATTAAATTAGCAATTGCATTCAGGAGTTATCATAGATGGTATTGTAGAGTTTCAAAATAGAAATCAAATTCCAGTAAGAGGTTGTGTAAATGATTCCATAGAAGAAACTAATGCTCTTGTCAACATAGAACTCAAAACAAAAAAAAAGTTTCTATGCATTGTTTTTTGGAGGGTTAGGGATCAGCATAATTCAAGGGGCTTCAGAATCTGAGAAAAGTAAGGGAGGGAAAAGAGCATTTTTCTTCCCTGTAAAATAAATAGTGCAGACAGACATGGAGTGGTAGCTAAGCATGTGTGGCTTTGGGCGGGGCGGAGGGAGGTGTTTGCTTGCTGTTTGTTTTGGAATTCCCGGAGCATGTTCATATGCTGATGGGAATTCCCCAATGAGAATGCGTCACCTGGTGATAGGAGTTCATGAGGGATAGAAATGCTGGAGTGACTTTCCTGCAAAGTGCACGGGATAGGAGGACCAGAAATCAATTTGATGGATGGGCTGTGCTTACAGAGCAGCAAAACACACACACACACACACACACACACACACACACACACACACCAAAACCAACCAACAAACAAAAAACAGAGACCATTTGTCATTTGTAAAAATAGAAAGGGACGATTATCATCACACATTCATTATTGAATGTGTAATGATGAACAAGATTCAGTTTGAAAGCTTTTACTTTCTCATTGAAATATGTGAAACCAAAATATAGGATGTTAAGTCCAAGCTTGTTGTCTCACAAAATCTAAGATTATGGATAAAACCGAAAAGTGGAACCAAAATTTATGGAAAGCATCCAGGCGAATTGAAATCTATTAATTCAAGTGTGGAGGCCCGCATGGCCATAAGCCGTGTAGGTGCTGGGGATGTGCCCCCTGCCACAGAAGGTCGGGAATCCATTGTGTCCTGTGGAGGGCCAGGAGAAAGTGTGTTTGTTTCTTGTTTTGTTTGTTTTGTTTTTTGTGTGTGTTTGTGTGTATGTGTATATGCTTGCTAGTTCCTGACTGGTATTTAATTTTTTTTTTTTCCTTAGCAATATCCTTGTGATTGGTTATCTGCCAGCTGCCTGTCTTAGTAACATTCATACATTTTAAAACTCATGTCTGCCCTTCCTTCCTGCCCAGTTGGATGTCTTAGTAACTCCACCCAATCCTATTTCCCTGCTCATAGTCCCAAGGCTTGACTACCTAGCAGCTAGGATTCCTAGCTTCCTTCCATCTGCAAAAGGGCACTGGGAATAATGGAGGTGTAGAATCAGTACATTCAAAGCTGTTTTTAAGTAAAAATCACTACACACTATCCACTGGTCCTATCTGAACTTTAAAAATAAGCAAATGTTTAGTAAAAATATTAATTTTCACACTTTGAAAATTATCATCTCTAAACTCTGAAACAAATAATTATGCCTCCCTACATACAGAAAGAAAGTGTTCTTTGCTGGTCTCCATGCAGATAAAATTTCCAAGGTTTTTGAATGTTTCTCATTTTCCCTTAAAAATAAAAAAGTAGGAGGAGCCAAGATGGCGGCATAGGTAAACACCTACACGGCTGCCTCGCACAACAATTTCGGAACTACAACTGAAGGACAGAACAGACATCATCCAGAACCACAGGAAAGCTGGCTGAGTGGGGGTTCTGCAGCTGGAGGGAAAGAGAGGGGTTCACAGACACCCAGAGGAACTGCAAAAAGCTGAGGTACGGAGA
>PVJN01001698.1:0-93133 GCA_004026805.1 Lasiurus borealis
GAGATCAATGGGAGGGAGCTAAGGGCAGAGGGAGGGTGGGAGCTGGGTGGAGGGGTGCTATGGAGGGGAAAAAAGAGAAACAAATGTAATAATCTGAATAATAAAGATTTAATTAAAAAAAAAACAAGAAGAAAACATTAAAACACATTTGGATATTAGAACTATCTAAAGATGTGTCCTGGAAATTTTTAAATTAAATAACATATATATGAAGTGTGAACAAATAATATGCATATATAACTCAATAAAATTTTATGAAGTTGACACACCTGTGTAACCAACATCCAGATCAGGAGAGGAAATATATCTAGCACCTCATAAGTATTGCACATTATTCCCCAAAGATAACTGCTATTCTGACTTCCATCACCAGAAGTTCGATTGTCCACTTTGGTCCTTTATATAAATGAAATCATACTGGGAAAAATATATAATCTATTATAATAAAAGCATAATATGCTAATTAGACCAGAGAGGCAAACAACCTTCCAGATATAGTTCTGTGAGCTGCTGCAGCGGGGCCAGGCAGAGGCAGTTAGGGGCGATCAGGCAGGCAGGCAAGTGAGCAGTTAGGAGTCCCAGATTATGTCCAACTGCTGGTTTAGACCCAATCCTGGTGTGGTATTGGTCCTAAACTGGCAGTCAGACTGCAAGAGGGTGCAGGCTGGGCTGAGGGACCTCCTCCATGCACGAGTTTTGTGCACCAGGCATCTAGTAATAAAATAAAATAGGCATCAGAGAAGAATACCATGACTTCATTTTAAATCCATGTTGACAATAAAATGCACCACCACCACTCAATAAAAGAGCTAATTTTTTTAAGACCTCATTAGTTTGAACCAGAATGCCAATGCCTGTGTTTCCATAACTATTGACACTTATAGGGAAAACTACATTGAATACATATGTACAAGTAAATAAAAGTGTGTGTATATATTTTGATAAATTATTACAAGTACTATATTTTCTCAAGATCATGTAACCAACTTTTTCAACAAAAATAATTCTTTTTTAATTTTAATTATAGTTTTAATTCTTTATTGTTGACAGTATTATATATGTCCATCTTTTTCCCCCATTAACCTCTCCCAGCTTGTCCCTACCCCACAACCCAGGCTTTCCCTACCCAACTATTGTCTGTGTCTTACATGCATACAAATTCTTTGGTTGATCTCTTACCTCCTCTCCACCCCTGCCCACCCTCCTGTGCCTTCTCTCTGAAGTTGGATGGTCTATTCCATGTTTCTATGTCTCTGGATCTATTTTTGTTCATCAGTTTATGTTGTTCATTATACAACACAAATGAGTAAGACCATGTGATACTTAACTTTCTCTGACTGGCTTATTTTGCTTAGCATAATGCTCTCCAGGTCCCTCCAGGCTATTGCAAATGGTAAGAGTTCTTTCTTTTTTACAGAAGCATAGTATTTCATTGTTTAGACGTACTACAGATTTTTAATCCATTCATCTGCTGATGGGCTATTTCCAAATCGTACCTATTGTTCATTGCACTGCTATGAACATAGGGGTGCAAATGTTCTTTCTGATTGGTGTTCCTGATTTCTTGGAATATATTCCTAGAAGTGGGATTACTGGGTCAAATGGAAATTCCAGTTTTAATTTTTTGAGGAAACTCCATACTGTTTCCCACAGAGGTTACACCAGTCTGCATTCCTACCGGCAGTGTACAAGGGTTCCCTTTTCTCCACATCCTCACCAGCACTTGTCATTTGTTGATTTGTTGATGATAGCCATTCTGACAGGAGAGAACTGGTACCTCATTGTCATTTTGATTCACAACTCTCAGATGATTAGTGACTGAGCATTTTTTCATATGCCTCTTGGCCTTCTGTATGTCCATTTTTAAGAAGTGTCTATATAGGTCCTTTGTCCATTTTTTTATTGGATTGTTTAATCTTCCTTTTGTTAAATTGCATTAGTTCCCCAGAGATTTTGAAGATTAACCCCTTATCAGATGTACCATTGCCAAATATGTTCTGCCCCACAGTGGGCTTTCTTGCAATTTTGTTGATGGTTTCTTTTCCTGTGCAGACCTTTTTATTTTGTTTACTTTATCCTTAATTTCCATTGTGCTAAGAGCTGTATGGGTAAAGATAATGCTGCAAGATATGTCTGATATTTTGCTGCCCACAGATTCTTCTAAGATTTTTATGGTTTCCTGTCTTACATCTAAGTCTCTCATCCATTTTGAGTTTATTTTTGTGTATGGTGTAAGTTGGTAGTCTAATTTCATTTTTACATTTATCTGTCCAGTTTTCCCAACACCATTTATTAAAGAGACTGTCTCAACTCCATTGTATGCTCTTGCCTCCTTTGTCAAGTATTAATAGAATATAATGGCTTGGGTTGATTTCTGGGTTCTCTGTTCCGCTCCATTTTGGTCTACATGTCTGTTATTGTGCCAGGACCAGGCTGTTTTGAGAATAGTGGCTTTGTAATATAGCTTGATATCTGATATTGTGATCCCTTCAACTTTGTTCTTTCTCAGGATTGCTGTGGCTATTCAGGGTCCTTTTTATTCCATATAAATTTTTGGAGATTTTGTTCTAGGTCTGTGAAATATGCCTTGGTATTTTAATTGGTATTGCATTGAATCTATAGGTTACTTTGGGTAGTATGGACATTTTAATGATGTTGATTCTACCAATCCATGAACACAGTATATTCTTCCACTTGTTTATATCTTCCTCTATCACTTTTTTCAATGTCCTATAGTTTTCTGAGAACAAGTCTTTTACCTCCTTAGTTAAGTTTATTCATAGGTATCTTCATGTTTTTGTTCCAGTTATAAAGGGGATTCTTTTTCAGATTCCCTTTCTGTGGGTTCATTATTGGTGTATAAAATGCCATTGTTTTCTGGGTATTAATTTTGTATACTGCTGTATTGCTTAATTCATTTATTAAATCTAGTAGTGTTGTTTTTTTATGGAGTCTTTAGGGTTTTCTATGTACAATATCATGTCATCTGCAAATAATGACAGGTTTACTTCTTCTTTTCCAATTTGGATGCCTTTTATTTCTTCTTTTTGTCTGATCACTATGGCTAGTATTTCCAGTACTGTGTTGAACAGGAGTGGTGAAAGTGGGCATCTTTGTCTTGTTCCAGTTCTTAGGGAACATGGTTTTAATGATGTTGGCTATAGGTTTGTCATTTAGAGCTTTTATTATGTGGAAGTATGATCCCTCTATTCCAACTTTGCTGAGAGTTTCAAAACAGGATGTTTGATTTTGTCAAATGTTTTTTTCTGCATCAATTGATTGATCATGTGATTTTTGTCTTTCAATTTTTTTATGTCATGTATCACATTTATTGATTTGCGGATATGGTGCTGCCTTGCATCACCAGGATTAATCTTACTTGGTCATGGTATATGATCTTTTTAATGTGTTGCTGGATGTGATTTGCTAATATTTTGTTGAGGGTTTTAGCATCTATATTCATCAGGGATATTGGCCTATATCTCTTTTTCTTTGTAATGTCTTTCTCTGGTTTGGGAATTAGGATAATGCTGGCTTCATAGAAAGAACTTGGAAGTGTTCCTTCCTCTTGCAATTTTTAAAATAGTCTGAGGAAGGTAGATGTTAATACTTCTTTAAATGTTTGGTAAAACTCCGCTATGAAGCCAGGACCAGGGCTTTTGTTTGCTGGATGTTTTTGTGTTACTGCTTTAAGTTGATCAGTAGTTGTCAGCCTATTCAGATTATCTGATTCTTCCAGATTGGATTTTGGAAGATTTTATTTTTCTAGGAATGTGTCCATTTTTTCTAGGTTGTTCAGTTTGTTGGAATATAGATGTTTGTAGTGTGTGTGTGTGTGTGTGTGTGTGTGTGTGTGTGTGTGTGTGTGTGTTTTATTATTATTATTTTTTTTTTACAATCCTTTGTACTTCTGTAGGGTATTGTTAATTCACTTCTTTCATTTCTGATTTTGTTTATTTGGGTCCCCCCTCTTTTTGTTTCTTAGTGAGCTTGGCTAGAGGTTCATTGATCTTGTTTATCCTTTCAAAGAACCAGCTCATGTACTGGTTCACATCATTTGTACTGTGTTTTGTTGTTGGTTTGGTTTGGTTTGGTTTGGTTTGGTTTGGTTTGGTTTGGTTTGGTTTGGTTTGGGGTTTGGGGGGGGCTCTTATGTCATTTATTTCTGCTCTGACCTTTATTATTTCCTTACTCTGGATTTTCTTGTCACTCTCTAATTCTTTTAAGTTGTAGGGTTACTTAACTTACTACCAGTTTTTCATGTTTGTTTGTTTGTTTTTGAGGTAGACCTATAGTGCTATAAACTCCCCTCAGAGAATTGCTTTCACTGTGTCCCATAAATTTTTGGATTGTTGTGTTTTCATTGTCATTTTTTTCCAGGATGTTTTGCATTTCTTCTTTGATCTCTTTGGTCACACATTCGTTGTTTAATAGCATTCTATTTAGCCTCCATGTGTTTGATGGTTTGTAATTGTTTTTATTTTAGTTGACTTCTAATATTATGCCATTGTGATCTGTGAAGATTCTTGATATGATTTCAGAATCTTCTTGAATTTGTAGATATTTAGCCTATGTCTTAATATGTGGTCTGTCTTTGAAAATGCCCCATGTGCACTTGAGAAGAATGTACAGTCCATAACTTTGAAGAGAAATGTTCTGAGGATGTTAATTAGTCCCATCTGATCTAGTGAGTTATTTCGGATTACTGTTTCTTTGTTGATTTTTTGTCCAGAAGATTTATACAATGATTTCAATGGCTATGAAAGTCCCCTACTATGATTGTATTACTGTCAATCTCTTTCTTGATATCTTCCAGAAGTGTTTTTATATATTTGGGTGCTCCTGTATTGGGTGCATATATGTTTACCAGAGTTATATCCTCTAGTTGTATCCATCCTTTTAGTATTATAAGTGGTCTTTCTTATCTCTTGTTATGGCCTTCACTTTTGAGATCTATTTTGTCAGATGTAAGTATTGCTACCCCAGCTTTTTTTTTTTCTTTCTGTTTTCCTGAAAAATTTTTTTCCTTCCTTTCACTATCAGTCTGTGTGAGTGCTTTGTTCTGAGGTGAGTCTCTTGTAGACAGTGGTACCTCGACATACGAGTTTAATTCATTCTGTAACCTTGAGGAGTGGGAATCTATGAGACACTCGAGTCCCGGTAAACTGGTGGGTCGTATGCAGCCAGCCGATCAGCGCAATTACTCCTATCTCAAATATTGCTTGTATTTCAAAGCAAAAAATCGCTCACTCGTCGGCTTGTATCTCAAAAATCTCGTTTGTTAGGGCACTCGTATCTCGAGGTACCACTGTATATGTATGGGCCATGTTTTCTTATCCATTCAGCTACCCAAAGTCTTTTGATTGGAGCATTTTATCCATTTACATGTAAGGTTATTATTGATAGTTACTAGTTTGTGGCCATTTTTATTATTTATGTCTGTGTTTCTCCCACTCTTTCTATTTCTTCTTATTATTCCACTCCCTTTAGGATTTCTTGCAATGCTGGTTTGGTGGCAATAAAATCCCTTAGCCTGTTTTTTCTACAAAGCTCCTGATTTCACCTTCAATTTTGAATGATTTATTTGCTGGATAGAGTATTCTTGGATTCAGCCCCTTGCTTTTCATTACTTTGTATATTTCATTCCAATACCTTCTGGCCTGATGTGTTTCTGTTAAAAATCATTTAATGGTCTAATGGGAGATCCCTTGTAGATAACTTTCTGTCTGACTCTTGCAGTCCTTAAGATTTTTTCTTTATCATTAATGTTTTCCATTGTAATTACACTGTGTCTTGGTGTGGGTCTTTTTAGGTTCACCTTGTTTGGGACTCTCTATGCTTTTTTCTTCTCCAAGTTAGGGAAGTTTTCTGCCATTATTTCTTCAAATAGATTTTCTCTTCTTGTCCTTCTGGCATTTCTATAATGTGGATGTTGCTTCATTTTATGTTGTCCCAAAGCTCCCTTAAACTCTTCTCCTGCTTTTTAATTTTTTTCCTATTGCTGTTCAGATTGCGTGTTTTTTCTACCCTGTCTTCTAACACACCAATTTGATCCTCAGCTTCTAGTCTACTGTTGAAACCTTCCATTGTGTTCCTTATTGCAGCTATTTTATTCTTCATTTTCTCCTGATTCTTACACATGTTGGTGAATTTCTCATCCAGATGTCTGAGCATTCTTATAACCATTATTCTGAATTCTTTCTCTGACAAATTGCCTCCATTTCACTTAGTTCCTTTTCTGGTGATTCCTCCTTTTCTTTCTTTTGGGGATTGTATCTTTGTCTATCCATTTTTGGTGTCCCTTTGTATTTGTTTCTATGTAATGAGAGTTGCTGTCTCTTTCTGGCCTTGGACCACCTGCTTGAGGTCTGAGAAATTGAAGCCCCTAGCAGTCCAACGGTCCAGGATTCCTTAGCCCAGAGACTGGGTCTTCCTTGAGCCTCATGCCTTTATGGCCTATGCTTTGAATTGTACTCCCTTATCCCATGATCTGGTCTCTTCCTTGTCCGCTGCAGATGCTTAGGGCCAGTGGGGGCACATTCACAGTTCCTCTATTGAGTGACTCCCTGTGAGGTCCCAGAGCCCTCTGGCATGCAATTCACTATGCAGCCCTGGCACCCACAGCAGGATGGTGCCCCAGTGCAGTGCAATTCCAGTGTAGTCCTGGGGCCTAGGTGAGGCAGCACACAGGGTTCCCTGTCTTGCACTCACAGCATGGGGTCCCGGAGTGCAGGGTCCTGGAGCACAGGATCCAGGAGTGTGGAGTCCAGGATCCTGAGCAGGCAGGCAAAAGAAGTCTCTCTGGTGGGCAGTCACTGCAGACATCTGGAAGCCCACAGTGAGGTAGTGTGCACTCACTGCAAGGGCACAGCAGTGGTCCCTTGCAAGTTATGGCTGGCACATGGCTCACTGCACAGGTCTGGGGTTGTGTCTGAGGCCCATCTGGGTGTTGGTGTGGCTGCACTGCTGGCTTCTGCTGCTCCCCACTTCAGGATGGTGTGGGCTCCACACCAAAGTCACACTTGGCATGGGAGAACCTATGGCAGTAGCAGGGACTACCCAACCAGGTGATCCTGATCTGCCAATCCCTGAGACACCTATGAGATCTAACTGTCCATTTCTCACAAACACACACACACCACATACACTCCTGTACTCACACTCTCTTCCTGCCGGCCACTGTATTGGGATCCTCAAAAATAATTATTTAAATATGTAACTATAATTTAGTTTTTATAGCTCTATAACCCTTTTATATAAAAATTCCAAAATTCTTCCAAAAATGTTTATTTTCCGTTTTTCTTTGCATTGAGAAACCTGGTTCTTGTTATTCACAATGCATGCACTAATTTATTTAACCCTACTATACAATGAAAAGTACTTTCAGAATTACTAACTCATACACCTATGACAAACAAATTCACCAACTAAAGTATAGTGTTTATGCCATTTTATCTTCAGCTTTATTGATTCACCCAACCAAGTATCTTCCAAAGTTACTTAGGTCAGCTCTTCAGTGTGGTTATTTCATCAATTTTAATATGGTTAGATGTAGTTATCATAATCTGCATTCCATGTTGAGTCCAACATCTTAACTGATTTTTTTTAACATTTTTTTTAACATCCTTTACCACTCACTGTACCATGAAGAATGGCTCCCTTGAGCCAAAATTTATCTTGTGTAGCCCTGACCAACTATTGATCCTTTTTTGTTCTTATGACTACTTGTCTAAGAAAGGGAGAATCTTATCTAATAATAGACAAACATGTAAATTGACTGTACCTCCGCTACACCCATAGCCAATCAGAGTGAGTATGCAAATTAACCCAACAAAGATGGCAGTTAATTTGTATACAGAGGCATGCAGCGCCTGGGTTCCAGGAATATCCTGGCACCCAGGTCACCCTGAGGTACGACCTGCATGGGCCCTGAGCAGCCTGGGAAGGGCCTGAGCCAGGGGGCTCCTGGGCAGGGCCAAGCCTGTGATCAGAGCCAAGGGGGGAGGGGCAGTGCCAGCGATGGGAGGGAGCTGTGGATCCCCTGCCCCAAGACTTTAGGCTAGGCCTGGGTGGAGCTGGCAATCAGAGGGAGCTGGGGGTCCCCTACCTAGGCCTAAACTTCAACCAGAAGCTGTAGGCCTGGGAAGGACCCAGCTGGAAATTGGTATGAACTACAGAGGAAACACCTTTTTTTACTGCACATTGACTAAGTATGCCACTGGTAATATTCTGACTAACTTGGGTAATAAGAATCCAAAAAGGTGATCTAGGGTTTTTTCCTCACACTTCTGGAGAAAAAAATGAAGGTCCACTGCTGGAGGGCTAAGAAATGTCATATCCTGCCCTAGCAGGTCTGACTCAGTAGATAATGCCTCAGCCTGCCAACCCCAGGGTCTGGGTTCAATTCTGATCAAAGGCATGTACCAGGTTGAAGGCTTCTCCCTGGCCGAGTCCAGGTCAGGGTTCATTCAGGAGGCAACCAATCAAAGTGTTCCTCTCACATTGATGTTTCTCTCTGTCCTTTCCTGTCTCTTCCACATTCTCTGAAAGTCAATGGAAACATATCCTCAGGATAGGATAAAAAAGAAGAAAGAAAGAAATGTCATATCCTATGAAAGACACATCTTGAAAATGCCTAAAGAAAGTTGTCATTTTTTCATGGTGAAGGGACTGGAATCTGTATTGATGAAAACACTTAGGTGGCTGTGGTGACTGGCAGTGGCTGCAGCAGTGGGATGATGAAGCTGGTGCCTTCCCCTGATCAGCCTGGTCGCCTCCCACAAAGGGAGGCCAGACTCCCCTGGGGAGCAAGCCTAAGCCATCAGTAGGACATCCCCTGAGGGCTCCCAGTGTGTAAGAGGGGGCAGGTTGGGCTGAGGGACCTCCCACCCCCAGGGCACAAATTTTGTGTACCAGACTCCTAGTTCTAGAGTAAAACTTGTTAACCAAATGGCAAACAAAACCATTTTGGGACAAGTAATTAATGCTAGTATAAGAAAAGGATGAAAGAACAAGGGTTATTTAGTCTCAGGCATACATTTCTAAAGTGTGTGTCATCCCCCAATGTGTCAAGGGGAAAATATAATGGAAACCTCAATAATTGTCCAAAATTCCCTTTCTCTTTCTTATTTGCTAAAGCTTAACTCTCTCTCACCATCAGGAAATCAAAACAGTCTGTCTTTGATTTGCTTTGGAGGTTGTTAGCTGTTTTACAGTAGTATGTATGGAAGGATAAGATGGAAGGATCAATGAAGAGATTAGGAAATGATCTCATTACATCATCTGTTCATAGCATTTCTCTACCACAGCTAGAGAAACAAAAGTAATGCATCCTCTGTCTTCCAGTGGCTCAGTTTTCTGGAGTAAAGAGACATAAGTAATTAACTGTAATAATGTTACACTTGGCCCCAAAGGAGTGGAGTGAGAAAGCAGTACCTGCATTTATCTCTGCCATTTTATCTTCAGCATTGTTGATTCACTCAACAGACTATCTTGGGAAATCCAGGGCATTGGGGTTCAGCCGAATCCGGTTTGGCTCAGTGTATAGATCATCGGCCTGTGGTCTGAAAGGTCCTGGGTTCAAAGGCATGTGCCTTGGTTGTAGGCACATCCTCAGTGGGAGGGAGGGGGGCATGCAGGAAGCAGCTGATCAATATTTCTAACTCTCTATCCCTCTCCCTTCCTCTCTGTAAAAAAATCAATAAAATATACATTTTTTAAAAAGTTGGGGTTCACCAGACAGAGAGAAGCACAAAAAATATCCCAGGAAGAGAGGACAGTATGTGCAAGGCAACTACAAATAGTTCAACGTGACTTCAGCTCATGTTTCAAGTTGAGTAGTGTCAGGATATTCCATCTGAATGGCAGACATAAAGCAAAAACACATAGATCACTGCCTTCTTTTTTTTAAAATATATTTTATTGATTTTTTACAGAGAGGAAGGGAGAGGGATAGAAAGAAACACTGATGAGAGAGAAACATCGATCAGCTGCCTCCTGCACAATCCCTACTGGGGATATGCCTGCAACCAATGCACATGCCCTTGACCAGAATCAAACCTGGGACCCTTCAGTCCGCAGGCCGATGCTCTATCCACTGAGCCAAACCAGTTTCGGCTAGATAACTGCCTTCTATTATCATGTTTTTTTTCTGACTGAATTGTATAATATTTTAGTTCATCAAATTATTGCTAACTCAGTGTATGCCACATAGTAGGTCCTCAAATAACATTAAATTAATAGTCCAACATGTTTCTAAGTGTCATTTTATGTCTAAGCTAATTAGTTGCAAAACTAGGTCAATATGTATTAAGCGTATGTCTATTTTTTTTTTAATCAAATGTACTGTACTGCCCTCTAGTGGCCTTTTCTATCATAGTCAATGCAAGTTCTTTCACCCTTTAAATACTGTTTCTGTATGTTGGCTATCCTATCTAATAAAAGCAATATGAAAATTAGCCATCACTCTGCTACACCCACAAACCATACCCACCAGCCAATTAGGAGTGAGTATGCAAATTAACCCAACCAAGATCACTGCGGCCACAGAGCAAGCAGGAGCAGAAGGCTTGGGTTTCCCTGGCAATAGAGGAAGCCAAGATTTCTGAACACCCTGGTGGGCCCAGGGCTCCACTCAAAGCTACAAAGTTTCAATTATAGAAGATAAATAAATACCAAAAAAAAAAATGGCAGCAGCCATGGAGTTGGAGAGAGCAGGAGGCTTGGGTTGCCCCTGGTGATGGAGGATGCCAAGCTCCCACAGCCCTGGCCTGCCATGGCCTCTGCTGCAAAGTTTCAATTATAGAAGATAAATAAATCCCAGATCCCAGGGCCTCCACTTGGGTCACCAGGGGGCATGATTGGCCTGCAAACCACCGTAGGCCCCTCACCCAGGCCACCCCATGCCTCAAGGGAATACCCACCCTGTTCCAGGACACCCTTCAGGGCAAACCACTGGCCCCCACCCATGCACTAGGCCTCTATCCTATCTAATATGCAAATTGACCATCACTCCAACACACAAGATGGCTGCCCCCATGGTCAAAGATGACTGCCCCCATGTGGATTCAAGATGGCTGCCACAAGATAGGCAGTTGGGAGGGACCAAGCCTTCAAGGGAGAGCAGTTGGGAGCGAACAACAGCTCAGGCTCCGCAGGGGAGGGCAGTTAAGGGTTACCAGCCCAGCAGAGGAGGGAAATTGGGGGCAAGTAGGCTGGCAGGGGAGTGGTTAGGGGTGATCAGGCTGACAGGCAGAAGTGGTTAGGGACAATCAGGAAGACAGGCAGGCAAGCAGTTGGAAGCCAAGAGTCCAGATTGGAGAGGGTCCAGGCTGGGTTGAGGGACATAAAATTTCATGCAAAAATTTTGTGCACTGAGCCTCTATAATAATAAAAAGGCTAATATGCAAATAGACCAAACAGTGGAACAATCAGTCTCTATGATGTGCACTGACCACCAGTGGGCAGACACTCAACCTCCTGGTGGTCTGTGTGCTCCCAGGAGGAGCGCCACCGTGGTGGTGGGAACCTCTCCCACCTCCACAGCAGCGCTAAAAATGTCTGACTGACAGCTTAGGTCCACTCCTTGCGGGCCTAAGCTGTTGGACATCCCCCAAAGGCTCCTGGAGTGTGTGAGGGCACAGGCTGGGCTGAGGGACCCCACCACCACCACCACCACCACCCAACCCTCTGAATGCACACATTTTGTACACTGGACCTCTAGTGGTAAAAAATGCTGCAATGAGCATGGGGATGCAAACATCTTTTTGAGATACTGATTTTGTTTCCTTCTGATAAATATGCAGAAGTGGAATTGCTGGATCATATGATAGTCCTATTTTTTAATGGATTTTTTTTATTTTAGAGAGGAGTGAAACATTGATGTGAGAGAAAAACATTGATCAGTTGCTTCCCACATGTGCCCCAACTGGGTATCAAACTGAAACCTGGGTATGTGATTCCTGACCAGGAATCAAATCCACCACCTTTTGGTGTACAGGACAATGCTCCACCAACTGAGCCACACTGGCCAGGACTGATAGTTCTATTTTTAAGGAATTTGAAAGTTGCTTATGGTAATCATTTCACAATATATACATATATCAAATTATGTTGTATACCTAAAAATATATATCAATTATATCTCAATTTTTTTAATGCTGGTGACAATAAGATGGCTTTACTCACTAATAGCTTGGTACCCTGCTTGAAAATCAGTGATCTCTAACAACATTTATTTTATTTTAAAATATTGTTTTGTATTTATATATGAGTATATGTTTATGTATATAATACACAGACTATGATTCATGATATAATTCATTCTGAAAGTAGATATGATTTAACTTTTTCCTCAAATAGTAAGTGGTTAAGTTTAATAATACAGTGAGTAAAATTCCTCATATACTAATACAAGTAATTCAAAAGAGTAAATACATCCTTTTCTCATTTGTATACATTTCATATGTATCATCTCAAACAAGACTCTACTATAAAACTCTACTTTTTTTCTTCAGCATTAAAGACTGAATGTCTTCAAGGATAACAAGGCAAATGTAATAAAGCTTATTGTTATAATAGAAACATTTAATAAAGCACTCTACATGACAATAAGAAATTCACTAAATTGGGTACATTCATATGAGAACCATTAAAATCATGTTTTTACAGAATACTTAATGAAATAGAAAAACAGCAATAATTCATTGCAAAGTGGAAGAAGAGGGCTATGGGGCAGCACTTTTAGTGTCTTAACTCTGAGAGGAAACAAAGACAGAAAAAACAGAAAATTAATTAAGGAGTTTTATTGCTTAATAAGTTTTTATGTTTTTCACACTACTTCATGCATTTTTTTTAATCAGATAAGTCAAAAAAAACTAAGAGCACTGTTTGATAAAAGGAGACACATGAAAGAAGAAAGAATGCTCCTAAAAGTCAGGCATTCCGATTTCCTGTGACAGGTTTCCATAATGGAAGTTTTAGTTTCCTTGTCACAAAAGCATTTTCCAGGACATTCTTCAAACAAAATATTTCTAAAAGGGGCTTCTGTACCTTCAGAATTAAAAGATGAGTAACTTAACATAAACTTGCTTTACTTCCTCCTCTATGCAAATATCAGTGAAAAACTCCCCAAGAACTTCCTTTGGACTGGTTACCTCAGCCTGACTTTTGTTCCAGGGGTTGGTGCTTTCGAAAACAAAGTATAATAAAACACAATTAGAGACCCTGGCCTGATGGCTAAATTGGTTAGAGCGTTGTCCTGATATGCAGGTTTGATCTCTGAAGCAACCAATGAATGTACAAATAGGTGGAACAATACGTCTTTGTTTCTCTCTCTCTCTCTCTCTCTCTCTCTCTCTCTCTCTCTCTCTCTCTCCTCCTCCTCCTTCTTCTTCTTCTTCTTTAATTAATAAATTAAAAAATAAAACACTATTAGAACATTGCATGATAAAACGATAAACTAGATAAGCAAAAATACAATATTAAAGGGTTACCTTATGATTGTTAATGCTTATGTTTCCTAAAAATTTGATTATGACCCAAAAATGTTTATGAGACATCTAAATATTTTTTCAAAACACTTTTTAAATCTATCCATTTTTTTAATTTATTTTTATTGATTTCAGAGAGGAGGGAGAGAGAGAGAAACATCAATGAGAGAGAATCATTGATCAGCTACCTCCTGCAAACTCCCCACTGGGGATTGAACTCACAACCTGGACATGTACCCTTGACCGGAATCAAACCTGGGACCCTTCAGTCCACAGGCCAACGCTCAATCTACTGAGCCAAACTGGCTAGGGCTAAATCTTTCCATTTTTAATATTTTATTCTCATAGTTTATTTCTTATGTAGTAATTGTCATAATGCCTTTCTTCTATAGAGTTTTTATAATGCCTACATATTAGATGTTTAAGTAGTAAACATTCAAAGAATTTTAAAGAACTTTACACATCATCTACTCCACATTTCTCATATTAGTGACAAAATCTAAGTACTTTTTAAATGGCTTTAGTTAAAAGCAGTAACATCTATAATGCTAATGTCCATGGAAATAAAACTAGTAATTTGCTTTTTTGCTTTCTACAGTCAAGCAAAGAAAGGAAAGAAAAATATTTATCTACAGAAAAATTAGAGCTTTATAAGTTACTGCATTTTTAAAAAATCTATTCAAAGTTCTGTGACTTGTTTATTTACATGTTTATTATTGAGTGCCTCTTAATCATCTCCAATAGAAAACAAGTTCAGGCCCCTGTCAATAAATATATAGCCTATAAGTTCTTAAAGGTGGATAAACAAACAATTATAGCAGAGAGTGATAAATGTTACAAGTAACAAAGATCATAATGCAATCACACACCTAAACCAGATCTGGGCTGTGAAGGCAGGCTTCCTGGAGAATGTAACTACTACTAAACAGGGCCCTGAAAGGTGGGTTAGATAAGCAAAGATGGATAAGGAAGGAAGGGTAATTTCAGGCATCAGAATCAGCATTTGTCAAACTCCATCTGCTTTGCATTTGCTTCATAAATTGTCAAATCAGAATAGAGAGAGAGCTTCCGAACAAGGAGAGCAATTGAAGACATACTTTTACCCCTGCTCCTTCTCGAACCCAACTTAAGCAACTGAACGATAAAGTGGAGAGATACAAGGAAAAAAGACCAGGAGAGAAGAGAGCACCAAACCTCGAAGTTTAGAAAGCGGGTAAGTGACTTAGATGACCAAAGAAAGCTAACAATTTTGTTGGCAGTGGGGGAAGCCTAAAAGCAAGCAGGTCTGTCCTGCCGAGCCACACAGGAAAGCCCAGGTTTGAAGGAAACTGGGGTAAAGGTGAGACTGAAACAGGATTAGTCGAAAGTCTGTTTAAGAAGCAGTTAGACACCAGATCCGATTTCCCACATAATACAGCTGGACAACTCCCTTTCTTTTACCAAAACAGGAGCATTTAACAAAACAAAGAATAAAAGAGAACGTCTTTAACCCTTAAAGGGGCAGTTGGTGGTTGCTGTGATACTTTGCCAAGATTCCCCCTTCAGGAGGGAGGTGCAGGCTGAGGGAAGGTCAGCAGCTGACAGTTCTCAACTGAGTCACTCTCCAGGCATTGCCCTCAGGCCATGGTCCTTGGTCCTTCTCCAATGCCTAGTTTGCCTAGGGTACAAAGGCTAGGCCTATTTTCCTCAAGCTAAGACAATTCTGAAAATTCAGCATGACTGTACACCAGCAAGAAACAGAAAATATAATTATGTTAAAGAAAAGATAACATTTACATCAATGGCAGAAATTTTGAGTATCAATGATAAACACTTTAAAATATATGTTAATAAACACTAACTTTATAATCATTCATTTTTGGAGATACCCTGTGTCTAGCTTAAGTGGTCAGCAAACTGTGGCTCACGAGCCACATACAGCTCGTGGTTTGCCGCTCTGTTGACTGAGTTTCCTGACCATCGACCTAGACTCTCAATTACAATAATTACAGCCTGTTGTTCCTTGTGACTAAGCCTCTACGGGATAGTTTGCCAGTGGTAGGCAAACTCATGAGCCACAGTTTGCCAACCACTGGGCATACCATCTAGCTTTGTGTGAGCACACACTGTGATGTTCACACAATCATGAAATTGAAATCCCCTAGTGACAGATTTCTCAGAAACATACCTCTGTCATTAAGTGATGCGTGACTGTAGTGAATGTACTAGAAACAGACCATTCTCACCCAATGGGCTACTCTCTAGGAAGCAGTCTTTTCTCACAGGTGCCTCATTGGCCTAAGCAAGACATTTTCTCCAAGCTGCTTCCTCCTCCACTCTCTCCTTTCTCAGGTGTCAGACCCACATTATAATATTAAAGTTTTCCTAGAGAATCCCTGCTCCTTCACAGCTGTTTCCCACCAGTAAATTTCACACAACTTTAATTCCATCAGGGTATCTGCTTCTCAGAAACTGAACTGACATAATTGGTGCTGGAAATGCCCCAAGAAAGCAGCCTGTAAGGCAGAGATTGGATCACTCCCCAGCTGGCAAGGAGCACCCCAATGAGTGGATTGTTGGTTACAGATTGTCTCTGGCACAAGGTGGTGGCTCAATTGCTGAATAATTCACAGGTAATGACCTGGGGAAGCATTCCAGTGGATAAGGCTGACCAATGCAATAATTCAGGCTTTTAAAAGACACAGGAGTGGCAGTGCCTGCAAGGACAGCGACTGGTTATTACTAAGTGAATTGAAGCCCTTCAGAGGGATAATGACAAGCTGAGGGCAGTTAACAAACAACTCAAGGCTAAGTGTGAGAGCAGTCTATACTTGTGGTGGGGTAGCCTACAAAGTGATCCTTATATCCCCGCAGTGGAAGAGAACATAGCTGAGGGTCAGAATGTGGAGCAGCAGAGGCAATTCAATGCCCTGTTAGATTAAAGTAAGAGCACTGAAATATGGCATGGAAACATCTATGCAGAATTGGAGTTCAACAAGACCCCAAGCTCTGTGCCCACGCTCCTACCATCAGCCCCAGCCTGCAGAGGGCCACCAGTGAAGTTCTCAGATGTGCTAGTGCCTGCCTCTCCCACCATATAGATCCTTCTTCCAGATCCTCCTGGCCCAGCACTTCCTTAGCTGTATTTTGCCGGATTTAACCATCGTTATCTTCCTGTCAACCAGGAGAGAAAGTGGGGATAATTCTGAGGGGAATCTATCTTGTTGTGGTAGAGAAGCCTCGGTAGGGCTCTCGTATATGGGGTAAATGAGGGGTGGAATCACAAAAAAATTTCTATTGGTTCTCCTCTGTAGACCAAGGCTAAAGGTGTGAGATGGTCATAGAGCAGGTCTCATTAACAGTGATGGACATGACGAGCCCCCGCATTAAAAGAGAGACCTGGTAGCAGCTCTTAACTGCCAGAAGCCAGAGAGCCATGGTTACCACCACAACCAGCAAGGTTAAAGAGGCAGCCAAGAAAACTTGATTGGGATGATGGATAGAACTGGAGGTTTCTAAGGGCCACACAGCCAGTCTCCTTTGAAGGGTATTATGTGACAACTGTAATCCGAAAACGGTAAGAAAGGAGGAGCAGGAAGCCAATGACTGTGGTCCCAATAAAAAAACACAATGCTAAGCCAATTTTTAGATCTGGAACCCATTGAATGAAGAGATGACCAGGTCCCAGTAAGAAGGACCCTGCAATACCTTCAACAAATGTGTATTATAAAGATTTTTTTCAATTCTTGCCTAAAGGAAACTATGGCCATTTCAGTGAATTTACACTGAGGGAAGAGGAACAACCACATATTTAAGGAATATTGGACACAGGCTTTTAATGCACAGTGATCTTGAGCTACTAGAGGATGTGATCTACCAAAACAAGGGAACAACTGAGACAACAATGATATAAAATCTAAGAAACCAGGTCTTTGTGATGGCCATTAGAATGTGTCTTGCAGCCCTCCAATTACAGGAGTAGAACTGACCAAGGACCTAGATACTGTGCTCTGAAATCCAGCCCAGTCTGCACTTCCATGCATTGGTCCCAGAGAATGACTGTTACCAAGACAGGTTTATTCCTGGGAGACAGTATTCTTTTGATGGGCCACTTGAAGACTTGCTTAATTTTCCATTTTTGCTCATAGGCAATATGTGAGTGGATTAGGGAATAATACCTTTCCTCATTTAGCCTCTTCTTGGTATCTAGTTCTTAGAGGACCCAGCACCAACACAGGAAAAGGCTAAAAAAAATTTAAGAAATAAAAAATGCCCAGTATGATGGTAAGGAAACATTCTAAGCACTAAGTCTAGAAAGCAACCAGCCCAGACATATACAGAAGGGATGGCTACAAGAAGATAAAAATAATGGGATACCTAGTATTTTTTAATGTCATTCCTTACTCTGCATCCTGGCAGAGTAGGAATTAGCAATAAATCATATAAAACTAAACTGAACAAAGTCATAATTTTTAATAATAATTAAAACAAAAATTTGAAAACAGAAAATGTATTCATTGAAGACTAGACAACAGTAAAAATTATATTTACATTGACTATGTAAATAATTATTAAATATTAGCACAACAAAAAATATAATAATATAGTGGTAAATACTTTCGTAGGCTGAAAGAGAAGTGTGGGGAGAAGAGTAGAGAATGGTATAAGGAATAGTATATAGTATAAGGTTAATATATATCACATGTTAAACTGAAATATCAAGAATGTCAGTATAAGCCGAAACCGGTTTGGCTCAGTGGATAGAGCATAGGCCTGTGGACTGAAAGGTCCCAGATTCAATTCCAGTCAAGGGAATATACCTTACTTGTGGGCACATCCCCAGTGGGGGGCGTGCAGGAGGCAGCTGATCAATGTTTCTCATCAATGTTTCTAACTTTCTGTCCCTCTCCCCTCCTCTCTGTAAAAAATCAATAAAATATATTTAAAAAAGAATGTCAGTATAAGCATGTTGTTTAGAAATATGGAGGTAAATACTAAAAGAAAAAGCTAAAAGAATTAAAAATTGTTAATCTGGGGAGAAGAAATGAAGATAAACCCTGCTAACTGTTTCATGATAACATGTCGATTTTTAAGTTCTGACTAACTTTGGTAACATTGAAATTTAAAATAATTATTTAAAAATCAATGAGGTTACAACAATTTGACAATCATATGGAAAATATATAAAGAGTTCTTAGAAATTAATAAAAGGCAAACACCATATTGTAAACATAGATAATTCCTTTTTTAAAAACCTATAAATGTGAATAAAAATAAAAAACATTTCATTTCAGAATTAAGTGAAAATTGAAAAAAAAATGAGACCACTAGATATATAGCCAACAGAATTGAATATATATGTGCAGCAAAACTTGTACACAATGTTCATATCAGCATTATTTATAATAGGTAAAAAGAGTTTATGGACCCAAATGTTTGTCAACTAATGAATGGAAAATAAAACATGGTATACCATATAATGAAATACTACCCAGCAATAAAAAAGAATGAAGTTCTGATACATGCTATAAAATAGGTGACTCTTGAAAACAGTATGCTAAATGAAATAAGCTAGTCAAAAGGCCATATGTTATATGATTCCATTAATATAAAATGTCCAGAATAGGCAAATCCACAGAAGCAGAAAATAGCTTAGTGGTTGCCTGAGGCTGGTGAAAGGAGAAACACAGCGTGACTACTTATGGGTATGGTGTTTTTTTTAAATGGGGTTATACAAACAGTCTAAAATTAGTGGTGATGACTACACAATTCTATTAATGTTTTAAAAATCACTGAATTGTATACTTTATAAGGGTAAATATTATAGTATGTGAATTATATCTTAATAAAGCTGTGGTAAAAAAAAATAAAACCACAAAAAAATTAAAAATACCAAAAAAAGCAATGAGAGAAAAAAATGTTAAAAGTAATGAGAAATGTAGATAGAAGAAAATAGTAAGATTAAAAGAGGAAGAATAAGAAGAAAGGCAAAAACACAATTCAAGCAAACATATTTCATGGTTAAATAAATGAGTGATAAATTATAGATCCTCACTCAAGGGTCACACATTGAAGTTTATGTCTTAGATTAGCACACAATAAGTATCAGTGTCATATTCCCTTTTTTTTAATGCTATCAATTTCTGGATGTTGATTTGTTTTGGGTGTGTGTTTTTAATATATTTTTATTGATTTCAGAGTGGGAGGGAGAGAGAGATAGAAACATCACTGATGAGAGAGAGTCATTGATTGGCTGCCTCCTGTATGCCCTCTACTGGGGATCGAGCCCACAACCCAGGCATATGCCCATGACCAGAATCGAACCCAGGACCCTCCGGTCCACAGGCTGACGCTCTATCCACTGAGTCAAACCAGCAGCATATTCCTTTTAATATGTCATTGCTATATACAAAGTATTTTATTTACATACTAATTACCACAAAAAATGTTCAAATAGCTCAATAGCTTTTTGTTACGGGCTAGGGATTAGAATAAAAACATATCACAGAATCTATTTCATCAACAAAGAAAGTAGGTTTGCTTTCTCCTTGGCTTGAGGAAAAAAAAATAATAGTGGGATTTTTTTAGAAAATGAATTATTAAAGCCACAAGCTTAAGCAAGCAGGTACCACATTTCTAAGATAATCTAACTGATCTACCCCAATGAAAAATATTCCATTGTATTTATTTAGGTTTCTTTCCAAATGTGTGTATTACCTGAAGAGAGTAAGGTTTTCAAGTGGCTTTTTGCCAAATGGATTGGGAAGGCAAAAATATCATCAAAGACCCAGAGATGCTATTAGAGCATTACAAGAAAAGACTTGGAAGGTGTGCTTGGCTAGGAAGCCTAGAGAACCGTGAATCCAAATGAAGCCAAAAACATCTTTTTAAATGGGAGAGAATGAAATCAGCCTCTTCCATAAAACCATCTCCTCAATTTCCAGTTTGTTTTCATGACAAGCTAGAAATTATCTGTAATTTAATTGGCAAGGTTTGCTTTTTAATAATTTAAGTCACATTTACTAGTCAGATATAAACAAAGGGTAATCTCCTCGAAGCATCTGCTGGAGTGTTCCTACTACATGGAGCTTTCATTGACATATTTTCTCAGTCAAATCAATTCTTAAATAGTGCATGTAACCTCATTTTTTGGTTGGGGTACCTAAATAAACATCAAATAAACACAAATACTTATTTTTTTAATTTAAGGAAAGAAAATTTTAAGAAAGGAATTCTTTTACAGCACAGGGTACTGGAGCATTGCATTTCAGATGTTTGGAAGTCAAGACTTTATAAACCTCTAAGCCTAGCTAATACTAGTACATTTATTTCTTGTGACTGTTTTTATTGTTATAAATCAGAAATATGATAACAATATTAATATTTGTATATTATGTCCAAACTTTTGTTAATATAATTTTTAATGTTTCTATTCTTACTATTTTAAGAATTTTCTATTTTAAAAAAATGACCTTTTTATATTCTACAATTTCCAGAATACATTTAATTTCAAGGTAAAATTCAAACTTCCTATTAATGACATATTTTGATATGCCTTTTTTCAAAGATAAAGGCAATCAAATAAAAAGAACTTAAGAGACAGTTGTTTTAACATATATAACCTGACAATAGTTATATATTGTCTTTACTCCTACAGGCAAGAAAGATCCAACTAAATTTTAGTCAGCTTTTATTGAGAACCCACTTTATATTAAGCCATCATAAATTAAGATATTCGAGACAATTTTTCAGAAGTAAACAGTGGTGTGCAGTCATGAGCAGATTTAAAGAAGTTATAGTAGTGATAATTTATTGACATTTATAATTGATTCCAATTAATATTAGCAGTGATACTTTAATGACAATTTACTGAACACTTACTAAGTGTTTATAGGTACAGTGCATGATAATCTCATTTGATGCTCTCAGAACCTTACAATGTAGGTAGGACAGTCTTCCCTCTTTTAATAGATGGAAACTGTGAAACATAGAGAAGTTTAAAAAGTTGCCCAGAGCCACACGGAAAGTCTGACAAGCTAGAATTCTAATTCAGGCGATCTGACCCCAGGACCTATATTATACTACCTCTTGAAATTCAGAATGAATTTTCCTTTGGAACCATATTATAACTGTAATTAGTTTCACAAGCTAGTCTGTTAAAGCCAAGAAACATGTCTAGACAACAGACCATACACACTTAACCGACCTTTAATGACCAGTGAGTCAATTCAGACACAGAAGAAATTGGTAGCAAAAAAAAAAAAAAAAAAAGAGTATTTTATCTCTATATTTAGCAATGGTCATGACTTGAAAAAAAAGAAATTTAAAACATTTTAAAGCCAAAGAATTTCCTTTGCAAGTAAAATGTTACCCAGTACTTTGATTTCTAAAACAGGCAAAATAGGGCTGTTTTAACTGAATTGGGAAAGCAAAGGCCATACTCTCCTTTCTCCACTCCCCAAAATGGGAGCCTAAGATACCAAAAATTCAGAATTTCGAGGGCGACAGACTGAAGAAGATTGAAGTAGACAGAGAGATTGCCAAAGACCCAGTGGATCTTAAAGTGCCTCATGATGTTCTAGTAAACAAGGTAGATAAATGTGAGTTGTAAGATAGTACAATTATTTGCAACAGTAAAGCTTATCTTCTAATGAAAGGTCTTTAGTGTCAGACGATTTTATATCTGGTCCCATCAACATTTTTCATCAATAACTTGGATAAAGTCATAAAAGGAATGCCTTTGAAACAAAATGGAAAACACTTGTAAATTATCAACAAACATAAAGAAAGTGTGAGCTGCAAACAGTTCAGGAATATGCATTTTAATTTGCTGAGTATTTTCCACAGAAATCTTTTTTTGTGAGACCTAGTGTGCAGCAGTAGACCCCTGAAGGGGTCAAAGCACTCAAGATTTCATCTTCATCTTAATAACCCGGAAAGCTCACTCACCTCCTAACTTACACAGAGTTAACTTTCCAGTTGTGTGAATCTCTGCCCTCCTTCCCAGACTGCAGGAATGGATTGCTCACAAGACCACTGGGAATGCCAAAGTAAAAAAAAATAAAATAAAAATAAAAAAAGCTAAGCTTCAAGAAGTCAGAGTGAACTACAAATTAAATGGTTTAGAAGCAGATACTAAAAACAGTGTAAGGTGCCAAGAATACAAAAACTAGGGAAACAGGCAATAACTGATCCATGGATACAAAGAGAGGTCTAAGTCAAATGTTGTTCTTTTGTGTTGCTGATATAAACTGTCCAGAGTGAAATAGACACCATTCTGCCCTGGCCTATGTGGTTCAGTTGGTTGGAGCATCCTCCAGTACTCCTAAAGGTAGTGGGTTCAGTTCTGGGTCAGGGCACATATCCAAGTTGTGGGTTCCATCCCAAGCAGGAGGCAACTGATCAATGTTTCTCTCTCATATCTATCTCCCTTCCTCTATAGACACCTTTCTCTCCAATGTAGAGTGGAATGTAGAGTGGAATCACCATTTTCCAATGGGGAGTGGTAATAAGTCCCAGGCTATTCTTGAAGTGGATGCCTATCTATATGATGTGTTTCAACCTCCCCCAGCCCCTCCCCAACAATCACTGTTATAAATGTACTAACTACTTAACTGAGTTAGTGCCCAAAGCCATCCAATGTGTTTCCATTCTGCAATTTAGTTCCCCATCTCAAATTAACAGAGTGCAGGGTAAGGGCAGGGTTTCAGCCAGCTGGGTGAAGCAAGGAGGTGATGAAAGATGGGGCAAATAACCATGGAGGAGAGGAATTACAGTGGGAATATTGTAGCATTAAAGAAATTCCACAAAGATGAAAGGCCTAACCTCTGGTTGTTGCTGTCTTTGTTGTTGTTTTTATGGGAAAGCATTCTACATGGTTGAAGAAGAGATAAACAGTATCTCCCTTATTGCCCAGTACAATAGGTCTGTGCTTTGTACTATTAATAATACCCACATAACAATGTTTTTTTGAGAGAACTAAGTGATAACCCATGGAAAAGGTTTACAATAATGCCTAGCAAACACAGTACATGCTCAAAAATATTAGCTATTATTTTATTGTTTATACTATTGACCCTGTGCACAGATTCATGCACATTGAAAAAAAATTACAAGAAAGATTCATGTGGTAATTACATTACTGCAAAAAATTACATGTCAAAATAGTATATATAATATAGTACTATAAAATTAAATTATGTGTGCAATTGGTGTCAGTGAGAGCTTTATATGTACTGCACATGTGCTAGTCAACATTTTTAAATTGCCAGTGTGTGTCATATGTACCAGCTGGTCAGTCGGTAGGTCGGACAATCAGAGATGAATGTATGGTCAGTCATTTAGTCTTTTTATATATAGACTAGAGGCCTGGTTCACAAATTCATGCACCAATGGGGTCCCTCGGCCTGGCCTGCATCCTCTTGCAATCTGGGACCTTTCAGAAGATGTTGGAGGCCTAGTGCATGGATTCATCCTGATCCCGGCAGGCCAGGCCAAGGGACCCCACCAGTGCACAGGGCATCATATGCGAGAAGACGCGAGCGATTTACAGTGATTTGCTGGAGCAGACCCCAAGCATTTCCACGGACAAAGCATCAAAAGACTCATTTAAAGCCAGTAGAGGCTGGTTTGATAACTTCAGGAAGAGGTCCAGCATTCACTCCATCGTCAGGCATGGTGAGGCAGCAAGTTCAGATGTGAAGGCAGCTGAGGATTACCTCAAAACTTTTTCTGAACTGATAGAAGCCAAAGGATATATCCCCCTGCAAGTCTTCAACTGTGATGAGACAGGGCTTTTCTGGAAGAAGATGCCGAATAGGACTTCTCTAACGGCAGAGGAGAAGGCGATGCCAGGCCACAAACCCATGAAAGACAGGCTAACTCTCGCACTGTGCTCCAATGCATGTGGCGACTGCAAGATCAAGCCTCTGCTCGTATACCATTCAGAAAACCCCAGACTCTTTAAGTCACATAAGATTTTAAAAGATAAACTGCAACTTATGTGGGGGGCAAACCCAAAGGCATGGGTCACCAGGCAGTTCTTTGTGGAGTGGGTAAACCTGGTTTTCGGCCCTTCTGTTAAGAAATATCTACAGGAAAATAACCTAACCATGCAAGCCCTCCTCGTCCTCGACAATGCTCCTGCTCACCCACTGGACCTCAAAGATGAACTCCTCGAAGAGTTCAAGTTTATAAAGGTGGTCTACTTACCTCCCAACACCACTCCTATCCTGCAGCCCATGGATCAGAAGGTGATTTGTAATTTTAAAAAGCTGTACATCAAGCACCTGTTCCTGCGCTGCTTTGAGGTGACGGAAAACACAAACCTCACCCTTGGAGAGTTCTGGAAGAACCACTTTAACATCGTGATATGCCTCAGAATTATTGATCAGGCCTGGCTGGGTGTTACAAGGAGGACTTTGACCTCTGCATGGAAGAAGCTGTGGCCTGAGGCCGTAGCCGAAAGGACCTTCGAAGGATTCGAACCCGAGGTGCCAGTGGAGGAGGATATAGTGTCTCTGGGAAAATCCATGGGCCTGGAGGTGGATGAGAGAGATGTGAATGAACTCGTCGAGGACCACTCTCTGGAACTCACCACGGAGGAGTTACAAGAGTTGCAGTCTCAGCAACATGCGGAGGTTCTCCAAGAAATTGGTTTCGAGGAGGAGCCAGAGGTGGAGATCTCTACAAGTGAGATAAAGGAGATCTTAGGAATGTGGGAGAGGGTGTCACACTTGGTGGAAAAGAAACACCCCGAAAAAGTTGCTACTGGTCGTGCATCGGAGCTGTTCAATGAAACTTGCCTCACCCATTTCAGAAACATTCTGAAAGGGAGGAAGAGAGAAACCTCGTTGGACACGTGTTTTTTTAAAATCGGCCAAAAATGCAGACCAGTAGCAATTATGATCAGTGAAGATTAGTTAAGTTACATTCAGTTTCGGGATAAAGTGTAGCATTAAGAGTGTAACGAATAGGTAAATATACTTTATAAAATCAGTTTATTCCTTTACATTCTCTTTTATTATGTTTTTATACAATATTTGTCATTTATAAATACATTTTCTTATTCAAAAACACTTAATAAGAACAACTGGGGTGGCATTTTAGGGGCTGGAACGGATTAACAGCATTTCAATTGATTTCAATAGGGAAATTTGCTTTGAGATATGAGCAACTTGATATACAAGCAAGGTTAAGGAACGAATTAAACTCATATCTTGAGGTACCACTGTACTTAGTTTAGAACTTGAATAGGGACTATACAACTCACACCCTGACCACCAGCTCTGTTTTGAATGACCCCAATTTAGGAGATCACTTTCATTCCCAGCCAGAGTCTGAAAATATCCTTTGGTAAAGTGACCATTGCTCAGGATTCAAGTCCCATGTGGGAAGCTGATGGGAAGGGAGGTTGTATGAGAGTTTATACGAGTCATAGATAATGTTATTGGCAGCATTCAAGAGTAAATGAAATGCAATGTGGGTTTCCAGGCAGAAAAGACTGAAGAGCTAGACGACAATATATGAGGAAATCTACCAATCCTCGTAGTCCAATCCTGCGGCTCTTATCAGAAAGTACCCACCAACCAAGACAACCTCTCCCAGACCAAGGAGCAGCTGGACCAGGATTTGCAGAATATTCCAGTCTTTTTTCTTCTGTATCAAGTGCTTTTACAAATAATGAGTTCATATCTTTTACTTAGTTGCTCTTTTTTACCTAACAATATCAAGAAATTCTTTCTATATCATTAAATAGCGCTTTATCAAATGTTTTATTCATTCAACAAGTATTTACTGAGCATACACTATGTGTCAAGTGTTGTCTTAAGCCCTAAGGATATGACAGATTAAGTTCTCAGTCTCACAGAGATCTCAGTCTGGTGGGGAAGAAAATAAGTATATAATAAAGACACATTGAAAATGCCAGGACTGACAGGTGCTATGTAGAGGACTGAAACAAGGTGATGTGATTGTATCTGAGACTACTTTCAATTGATAGTCAGAGAAGGCTTCACTGAGGAGGTCTTATTGAGATCTTATAATAAGAGCCATCCTTGGAAAAGATTAAGGTGAGAGAATTTCAGAAAAATAGAAAGCTAGGGCAAAGGCCTAAGGCAGAAACAACCTCAGTCCATGTAAGAAACAGTGAGAAGATACAGTTGCGGGGAGGTAAAGAGGGATGTGATTGCAGAGATTAGGAAGGCCTGGGTCCCCTACTAGAGAAGTGTGTGGAGTTCTGTCCCTAATGTGAAGGGAAGCCATTGGAATTTATTGCCTATAAAAATATATGTATGTGTTTTATTAAGGTATAATTTACGTACAGTAAAATTTCCCCAATTTTAAGTCTATAATTTCATTAATGCAATAAGTATATATGGTTGTGTAATCAAAGCCATGATCTATGATGTAAAACATTTTAAGCACTTTAAAAAGTTTCCTTCTGCCCTGGCCAGGAGACTCAGTTAGTTGGAGCATTATTGTATGCACCAAAGAGTCTTGGGTTCGATTCCCAGGCAGGGCACATACTTAGGATGTGGGTTTGATCCCTGGTTGGGGCACATAAGGGAGGTAACTGATTAATGTTCCTCTCTCTCTCTTAAAAAACAATAACATATCCTTGGATGAGGCCTAAAACTTAAATGTAATGAAAGTTTCTTCCTGCCTCTTTGTAGTCCATTTCCTCTCCCCTAACAACCACTGAGCTGCCACAAAAATTTTAACTTCTCTAGAATGTCTTTTTCAGTGGAATCATAAAGTCAAGACAGCCACACAATTTGCATGGCCCAGAGCAAAATAAAACATGTGGAGCTCCTTCTTAAAAAGTGGTTAAGACTTTCACGGCAGCAAAAAAACAGAGCGCAAGCCAACCACAAGTCCCTGGGTGACTGCACAGATTGCACAACCATGAAGCCAGACCTCCGTTCACTATGCAGTGTTTGTGTCTGGCTTCTTTCACTTAGCATGCAGATTTGCTCATGGTGCATGTTTCTGTAGTTTGTCCTCTTTTACTTCTGAGTCATATTCTATTGGGTACTATTTACTTTTCTACCGATGGGTGAACATTTGTACTGTTTTCAGTTTGGAGCTATTATGAATAAATTGCTATGAACATTCAAATACAAGTTTTTGTGTGATGTCTCTTTTACATATACATATATTTTTTAGTATTGATTTCAGAAAGGAAGGAAGATGCAGAGAGAAAGAGAAATATCAATGAGGGAGACCGAATCTCTGGTTGTTGCTGTATTTATTGTTGCTCCTGCTGGAGATGGAGCCCAAACCAGAGCCATGCTGTGATGGGACTGGACTCTGGGTCCCTCCCCCAACCCACAAGGGAAACGGAGCCATGTTGTGATCAGACTGGACTCTGGGTCCCTCCCCCTACTCGCAGGCCTGGGGAACCAGAGCCATGCTGCAATGGGACAGGACCCTACCCAAGGGGTCCCAGATTGTGAGGGCGTACAGGCTGTGCTGAGAGAAACCCCCCACACACACACCAAGTGCACAAATTTTCTTGCATTGGGCCTCCAGTGAATTATAATGAAATGAAAGTAGAATCAGAAAGATCAATTAGGATACTACCTGTAGTCCAAGTGAAAAAATGGAGTGGGAGTGGGGGTGGAAGTGGGCAAGACTAAGAAAAATGGATGGGTTTGAAATAGGTTTTAGAAGTAGAGTTGATAGCAGCTGCTGGTAGATTATCTGAGGAAGATAAGGGAAAGATGCAAAACTTTGAGTAATTCTCATATTTGAGACTTAAACTGCAAAGATGGAAAGGCTGTTAACTAGGATGAGAAGACTAGAAAGTGGTGGAAGAAGCAGGATTGGGAGGCAGACTTTTTGGGCCATGTTAAATGGAGGTGCCAGATGTTAAGGTGGCATTTGGAGATACAAGTCTGGAATTTCAGAAAGGGGTTAGGGCCAGGGATATAAAAAGAAAAGAAAAGAAAAGAAAAGAAAAGAAAAGAAAAGAAAAGAAAAGAAAAGAAAAGGAAAGGAAAGGAAAGAAAAGAAAAGAAAAGAAAAGAAAAGAAAAGAAAAGAAAAGAAAAGAAAAAGAAAAAGAAAAAAGAAAAGAAAAGAAAAAAGAAAAGAAAAGAAAAGAAAAAAGAAAAGAAAAGAAAAAAGACACACACACACACACACACACACACACACACACACACAAACATGGCAAGTAGATGGCATTTAAAACTAAGAGATAACTTGTTATGTATATATGAAATTGTGTGTCCTCCCCTCCAAAATTTGTAGGTTGAAGTCCTACCTGCCCCCCATGTGATTGTATGTGGAGATAGAGTCCTTAAGGAAGTAATTAAGGATAAATGAGGTCATAAAGGTGGGGCTCTAATCCTGAAGAACTGGTATCCTTATAAGGAGAGGGAGAGGCACCAGTACAAAACTCCTAAAAGATCAAGTAAGAGGAAAATAAAGAAGAAACAATAAGATTTAGAAACGTTGGAGCTTACTTATAACCTTGACAAGAAGGGTCTTAGAGAATTGATGCAGATAGAAGTTTTCTTGGAGCAGAATGAGAACATATGAAATTAGATGACTAAACAAGTCTTCAAGATGTTTTGCTGTGAAGGGGAATAATAAATGGGCTAATAAACAGAAGATGGTATGTAGAGCAAAGAAATTTTTATGGATTTATTGTTTGTTTTGTTTTTAGAATGGGAGGTCGCAGTGGATGTGTTTGTGTGAATGATCAAGTAAAGAAAAGTAAGTAGAAAATCAAATAGAAAGATTGAATGCAGGTGAAAGGAAAATAAATGCAGAAAGTAAAGTAAATTCTTGAAGAAGTAGAGGAGGGGGAATCTAAGTGAAGGGTTTGATGTTTGGCAAAGTTGATGGTGTGAAAATGAAGCAATTGGCTCTAATTGCTTCTATTTTTTACATTCAAATATGAGGCAAGGTCACCAGCTAAAATGGGAATGGGAATGTATAATTCAGAGGTTTTAGCAGAAGGTATGGTATAGTTGTTTTTGAAAGTGAAAAAGTGAACATAGTAGAGAAATCTCATGACAATCCAGGGAGAAAAGCCTTCCCTAAGAGGCTTCCAGCTGATTTGCTTTCTACTTCAACAGCCTAAATGAAATTCAGATGTACCCCTAAACCAGGGACTAGAACTCCCTGCATTGAGAATATTGACCTCTATCTAATGTGAAAATGTATAACTCTCTTAATAAGGAAGAAGCCTGGGTAGGCAACCAACAGTATCTGTCATACTTTGCCAAGTTGCTAAGTGAAGAAAAAGGACATCATTATTTTAATTTGCACTTATTTCTTTGATAATTAGAAATACTGGTGGGGTGGGGTTTTTTTCCATTTGATTAGTTTTTAACGTTTTTTCTCTTGTGAATTGGATGTTCATGTACTTTACCCAACTTTCTATTTTTAAATAGATTTTTATGAGCCTTTTCTGTATTCAGAATAGCATTCCTTAATCTATTTTATTCATTTCAAAATACATTCTCCAAACGTCCTTTGGCTTTCTTTTTTTATTATGATGTTTTACATGTGCAGATATTTCTATTTTCATCTAAATATGTCAATCTTTCTCTATCTTGAATGCCATGTCTAAAAATAATGTCTCCAGGTAACTCCTGTAGTGTCATGCTTTGAGGGACAACCCCAAATATTCTATCTAATAAAAGAGTAATATGCAGATTGACCATCACTCCAACACACTACCCCCATGTGGTCAAAAGATCTTGCCCCTATGTGGACACAAAATGGCCACCACAAGATGGCCAGCAGGGGAAGGCAGTTGGGAGGGACCAGGCCCACAGTTAGGGCAAACAGGCTGGCAGGGGAGCAGTTAGGCATCAATCAGGCTGGCAGAGGAGTGGTTAGGGGGTGATCAGGCTGGCAGGCAGAAGCAGTTAGGGGCAATTAGGAAGGCAGGCAGGTGAGCAGTTGGGAGCCAGCAGTCCTGGATAGTGAGAGGGATGTCCAACTGCTTGTTTAGGCCCTATCCTACCTGGTCCCAGATTGGAGAGGGAGCAGGCTGGACTGAAGGACAATCCCCCTTCGCCCACCATAAATGAATTTCGGGACTGGGCTTCTAGTCTATAAATATTTACTTATTTTTATAGTAAGTTTAGGATTTTATAATGTGTGTGTCTTTAATCCACCTGGAAATTGTTATATAGTGTGAGGTAGAATTGATTTTTTTTTTCTAGGTGTTTAGTCATTTACCTCAATGCAGCCCTGATGATATTAGGCCTTTAATAAAATACTGTCAGAACTGCCCCTACTCTCCTAACCTTAACTTCAAAATATGTCCAGATTTCCTGTCCTGGCATCCAATTCACTCAATGGCCTGACCCTATTTCTTTCCTGTTCTATTTTATGGATTCTAATTTTTCCTACTGGTTTTCAAACTGTATCAGATGAGACCTAGGGAGTGTATGAAGCCGTCTGAGAACCATTTTGGCATAGCATAAGGGAGCCAAACAGGTAAGCACTCACTTCAAGCACAGAAACTCCCCTTTCACCTTATTTACATGTTGATTCTTTCAGATAATTCTATTGAGGATTCAAATGCTTTATTAAAAAAAAAAATTAGCCCTAACCAGTTTGGCTCAGTGGATAGAGTGTCAACCTAGGAACTCAAAGGTCCCAGGTTCGATTCTAGTCAAGGTCATGTACCTTGGTTGCTGGCACATACCCAGTAAGGTAGTATGCAGGAGGCAGGTGATTGATGTTTCTGATTCTCTATCCCTCTCCCTTCCTCTCTGTAAAAAAAAAAATCAAAATCAATAAAATATAAATATATTTTAAAAATCTCTTTTCTAGACCAATTAATACTTCTATGCAAGTCTCAACATGTCTGTTTTCCATAAATCAAGTTCCATAGGAAACAAACTTTGAGGCAGACACCTCTGTGTAAGAGATTTATTGAGGCATGTACCCTATACAGGAGTAAAGGAAGTAAGATTAAACAGAGGTGTTGGAACTAGGAGGCAGTTCCACAGAGTCCAGTGAGTTAGAAGGAACTGAAGCTTGGATGAGATGTCCCAAATTGAGAGGCCAGCATTGTCCTATCATTGGATTGTGGCTGCCGGACAATTAGTGTAAACTTGGATAAAGAACTCTCTTTGGTTGTGAGCATTTCCTGGAGAGATACTCAGAGATGTAAATCATCTACAGACCACAATTCCATCAGTTAGAGAAATGAGTGCCTCATTTCTGCAAGGGGTTTCGGATGACACACATAGCAAATGAGCTTCTATCCATTGATTCATGCTATTTTTATCAAGGATAACATTTCTTACCACCTCCAAATTCTACCCATTCATTAAGCCTAGCTCAGATACTATAGCCTCTATTAAATATTGCCTGATTCTTGTCATTGTAAATAATAGTTTTCTCCTCTAAATTTCAAGCACTTTAACTATATTCCTCTTATGATACCATGGCATTTATTTTCATTTACCTTCCATTAGAACTATTTCTTATTTTAATAAATTGAGAACTTTCAGCGATACAGGTAATCAACTAGGACCTGAGAATATAGGATGAATAAAAGAGCTATAATCCTCTTCATACTATGTAATTAGAAGTTGAAAAGTTGACAGTAGTAAAAGAGCATGTGGAACAGAATCTAATTAAAATAAAGGCATCAGGGACTAACTCTAAAGAAGTGATAGCAAATGCAAAATAATAAATAGGGTAGCTCAGTGAAAGGAAGTGGTAGGATAAGGAGTGGGTTGCATTTAAATAAGAGATAGCTGCGAATGCTAACGTTGACATTTATGCAGCAAATATAAATATATTGATCTCTTTTGGTATGCCAGACATTATCTCAGGTCTGGGTAGAATTTCATCACTAAGCAAAACAAAAAATTTCTCCCACACACACCCTCTATTTAGCTTACGTTCTTCCTAGAAAATGAAAGAATCCAATATAGCTAGTGTTTAGAAAAAAAGGAAAAAGGGATGCAAAATGGGACACGATGGGACTATAAAAGTAGGTAGAAGCAGATCACTACTAGTGGCCTGTTATGAATTTGAAAATGTTCATTTCATAAGATCTGATCAGATTGCTTTTTTTTTCAGTTATAGTTTACTTTCAATTTTATTTTGTATTGGTTTCAGGTATACAACATAGTAGGTAGACAATCACATACCTTACAAAGTGCCCCCCACCCCCTCGATATTTCCAGTACCCACCTGCACCATACATAGTTATTGCATATGATGCTGTACTCATGTTGTTTTTTAAATAGTCACTCCAACTATGGTATACATGTCCTGTTCCCCCCTACTATATTGTAAACTTTTAGAATATTGCTCCATAGCTAATAAACATAAAGACCCCTTTGTATATAATGGGCACCCAATAAATAATAACAATGGCTAACGCTTGATTGTTTTCTTTGGGCAGGAGACTGGTCTCAACACGTTCATTAATCCTCACACCCCACATCTCAGTTGACTGGCTAAATGGGAGAAGATATGCTTGAAGCACCAGGACCTGGACACACTGGAAACTCTACAGAGTGACTCTATGTGCGTGGTAGAGGGAGAGGGGAGGAGCAGGGGGAAAAGAACAAAATGCTATATGTTCAGCTCCATATGCTTTCTTACTCACATCTTATTCAAACTAAAACATTCATAGAGAACTACAAAGATTAAAAAATACATGGATATGCCTGGCTGGTATAGCTCAGTGGTTGAGCATTGATCCATGAACCAGGGAGTTACTGTTCAATTCCCTGACAAGGCACATGCCTAGGTTTCAGCCTCGATCCCAGCAGGTGTTCAGGAGGCAGCACATCGGTGATTCTCTCTCATCATTGATGTTTCTTTCTCCCTCTCTTTCTCTCTCTCTCTGAAATCAATAAAAACATATTTTAAAAAATAAAAAAAAATTAAAGAAAATATTTTTTAAAATACATGGACATGAAAATGACTTAATCCTATAGTCAAGAAAGACTGAGATACGCAATTGCACATGTTTGAAACCCTCATTATTAACACATATCATCTGTGTTAATAATTATGGAAATGTATGTCTATAGAACCTGATGAGCTGGTTTATCAAAATGACTGCTTCCTGAGGATCCATTTATTACAAACATAACAATCTCATGAAACATCAACAATAGACTACCCCCCCCCAAAAAAAATATGCGTTTTTTTAAATCTCCAGAATGTGTCACCTGGGATCTGTAAAGAGACCTGCCTGACTGAAGATCCCTCCCCGTCATCCCAACTCCCCCTGACATTGCAACACACAAAAGAAAGACTCCCCTGTGGCCTAGAAAGAGGGGTTGTGCCTGCCTGAGAAGTAAGATATTACACTTATGAAGAGGCACCAACAAACAGTCACAGATTGAGCCTCCCAAGTATAGTCCTAGTTCCAAAAGAGAAACACAATGAGCCAGAGCATCTCGGAAGATGAGGAAAAGCAGTGAAGATGTGAAGACAGGGCTGTGGGGTGAAGAGCACCACGTCCCAGTTAATACTGATAACTGGAACGGTGAGCTGAGGTGTTTTCCTGGGTTTGATGAATGAGCTCTAAGGATCAGAAGATTGAAGCAAAAGTGTGGAAAATTTATTACAAGCAGATTCAGACTCACCACAAGGGGATGGGAACTCAATAATGAACTGCCCGTTAAAGCCTTGTAGTCCTGGGGTATATATTTGCTACAAGCCTGCTTCTATATTTATCCCTGCCGTTGCCTGATTGATTCCCTCACTTGTTTTTATGCCCAGCAACTGACCTGAACTTTCCCTGTTCCTATGTGTTCCTACACCTTGGTTTCCCATGCCTCCCGCTTTGAGTTCAGAAATATTGTATTACACAAAATTTGTGCATGAGTAGGGTCCCTAGGCCTAGCTGGTGATCAGGGCCAATCTATGGGGTGACCAGCAGGGTGATAGAGGGCCCCGCTGGCACCCACCTTGGCTGGCCTGGTGCCTGCAGGCTGGGGCAGCTCCTGCGTTGACTGTCTGCCCCCTGAGGGTCAGTGCATGTCATAGTGACTGGTCATTCTGCCAGATGTTCTCCCATTCAGTTGATTTGCATATTAAACTTTTATCATTTAGGATTTCTGCTTGGTTGGTTCCTGTGATTAGGCTGGCTCAAACTGCTGTGTTCACCTGCCTTTGTTTTCCACTGGACCCCTGCCCTATCTATGTGTGTTTCACATTAATACTCTCAACATGGAGGATCTTTGACCAAAATTCCATTTTGTTTATTTATTTTTAAATATATTTTATTGATTTTTTTACAGAGAGGAAAGGAGAGGGATAGAGAGTCAGAAACATCGATCAGCTGCTTCCTGCATGCCCCCTACTGGGGATGTGCCCGCAACCAAGGTACATGCCCTTGACTGGAATCAAACCTGGGGCCTTTCAGTCCGAAGGCCGACGCTCTATCCATTGAGCCAAACCGATTTTGGCCAGAATTCCATTTTAATATAAAACTGCATAGAGGTCCTTTCCTGTAAACAATCCAAAACAGTCAGTTCTTGGATCAAGTATAGGTTAACCCATTTTGAAAATATATAAATAATCATCAAGAGCCCACCCTCCCCTACTTGAGCTTAGAGCCTTATTTCTGTGCACCATTTCCCTAAGATTCAACTCCCACTTGTCTCTAGCTTCTCCCCAGCCAGCCTTATCTCACTCTCAGTGCTGAAGGCAGAGTGGACTGATCTGAAGAGGAAACTGGGGTCCCTTACTTTATACCATTTCATAAACTTTGTTTAAACAAGTGTAACCAGGATTTTGCAATAAAAAGCATTTTTGTAGAACTCAAACAAGACTAGGAAGGCAAAGGGACTGCTTTTCCCCAACAGCCATAAAAAGCTTTAGGTTAATGTCAGAGACAGGAGCTCTGTCATATAACAGAGATGTGTTCCAGCTCCTACTTGTTTATATCTTCCTGGGGCCATAACTCTACCCCACCCATCCCCCCTCTACACCATCCCCTTGGGAGACATCTTCCAGAAACAAAAGGCGGTCAAATGTAACCCTTTCCTTTACCACAAGGCCTTTTAACTGCCAGCAGAAATGTGATGTGATGATGGACAAGCTGCTGTTCTACTAAACATAGTCAAAGTCAATCAGCAAATAATAAAATTCTTTAGTCAGCTCATACCAGGAAATGTGATAAGCACATACATACATTTCCTCAATAAATTCTTGCAACAACCCAGTTGAGAAAACTGAGGCTTAGAGAAGGTAGTTTGACAAGTTACCTTCACACAATTAGCAAGTGACAGAGTGAAGAATAGGTTGGCTGGATTGACCTTAAAATCTATGCTTTAGCCACAGTGCCACACTACCTACAAATTAAATTTATAAAATGTTATTGGTAAATAGCTTCTCAATCCTTAATAGCTCAAATTGTTTGAAATTAAATATAACCAGATAGTAAGTGAGCCTCTGGATAAACTTAATGCTTAAAATATAAATATAACTAGTTAACCTCATCAAATTGTCTTGTTCAGCCAAGACGGGTTTGGCTCAGGGAATAGAGCGTCGGCCTGGGGACTGAAAGATCCCAGGTTCAATTCTGGTCAAGGGCATGTACCTTGGTTGCGGGCACATCCCCAGTAATGGAGGCAGCTGATCGATGTCTCTCTCTCATCAATGTTTCTAACTCTCTATCCCTCTCCCTTCCTCTCTGTGTAAAAAAAAAAAAAAAAAAAAAAAAAAAAAAAAAAAAAAAAAAAAAAAAAAAAAAAAAAAGTAACATAGATCAGTAAAATCAGAATCATTGATTTATTTACTCAACAAATTTTTTTGAATTTCCTGCTATGTACCAGTCACCAAGAATGCAATGTTAAATAGAATTATCAATCTGCGATCTCTTGAAGTTTACAGGCTAGTGGAGATAAACATTGACTACAGAAAAATACAAATATTTAAATAATTGAGCATTGTTGTAAGTGCTCTGAGGGACAAGTATGTGTTATGAGAGAATAATCAGAAAAAACATTTTTGACTGGGTGGTCAGGAAGCTCTCTAATCTGAAAACTGGAGGTTGCACAAAAAGTAGCTGGGCTAAAAGTAGAAGGGAAGAAGGTACTCCAGGAAGACTTTTTACCAAGGTTCTGAGCAAGAAAAGAATTTGGCTCTTTCCAGACCAGTGACCCCTGAATAAGGAACATGGGAGGAGATAGGAAATGAGGCTGGAAAGGAAGAATGTAGAGTAGCAGGAGTTTGTATTTTACCCTCATGCAATAAAAACCCATTAAAGAATTCTCAACAGTGTAGTTTCAGAATCTGATTTATCAATTTTAAATGCTCAATCTGGCTGCTGTGTGCAGAATGAATGTCAAGAGTATAAGAGTGGAAGAGAGAGACAAGTTAATAAGTTTTACTTACAGTCATCCAAGCCAAAAAACAGTGGCTTGGACGAAAGTGGCAAGAGTGGAACCTGGAGAGAGGTGGATAGATTGCATACACATTTAGAAGATTATAACATTTAATGATGAATTTGATATAGGAGAGGCTAGGAAGTGGGTGGGACAGGTGGGATCAAAGATAAGTTCCAGGTTTCTAAATTGAGCAATAGGTTGATGGAGGCATAGTGTAGCTTGAAAATAAGAGTAAAAGAGGGTGGGATTAGTAGGTACAGTCAATAACTATTGTAGGGGCTTAATCACAAGGGATAACAACAGCCTGTAATTATTGGAATCAAGAGTCTAGACCGCCACTTCTCATTTAATGTTTGTGTGAATCACCTGAGAAATCCTGTTAACGTAAAGATTCTGATGCAGTACGTTTGGGATGAGACCAGAATCACTGCATTTCTATAAGTTCCCAAGTGATAATGCTGTTGGTCCATCAACCACATTTTGAGTAGCAAGGTTCTACTCTAGTGACACACAGATTTGTAAACTTTTTGCAACATTAAAAACAGACACAAACACACACATACACACACACAAAAACCTTTTTTTATTTAATTATCATTATTTCCTAAAGAAAGGTTATTTTAACTACAAAAAGGTGAGAATAATTTTAAAATAAAGTGCTTTAATAAAGCTTTAATTTTAGAAAACGTACATTACTCTTATTTTTCACTTGGCCAAAAATTAAGTTTAATTTTTATTATGAGCTGATTTTCAATAGCCAGTGATCTAAATAAAACAACTTATTGGCGAACAACATTTTTCGAGTTTCAAATAGCTATGATCATAGTCACTGTTTCATTCTTCTATAAACGTCAAAAACTATCATTATCAGCTTTGTGCAGTGGCAGTAACATAGCCAATGAGGTTTATCCTAGGCGCAATTATTGCTAATTGAAAAAAAAAATCTATCATTATTTATCAGAAACATACAACCACCAGAATCAACCTAATATTGTTTTTGGCTTCTAAGTCTGTTTGGTAAATCTTTTTCAAATAATTAAAATCATAGAAAGTTTACAGCAAGTAGAACCACAGAAAGTGCTGTTTTGGAACATTGATATAATTTGATATCTCCATGGTATAAATGTACCACAGCTTTTTTTATCCACTGATCTACTGATGGTTATTTGGGCTGTTTCCAGAGCTTAGCCATTATAAATTGTGCTGCTATGAACATAGGGGTGCACATGTTCTTTCTGATTGGTGCTTAGGTTTCTTAGGATATATATCATTGCCAAATATGTTCTCCCATACAGTGGGTTCTCTTTGTTTTGATGGTTTCTGTTGCTGTGAAGAAGCTTTTTGTTTTGATGCAGTCCCATTGTTTATTTTCTCCTTAGTTTCCTTTGCCTTAGGTATTTGTACTCTTTTTGCTTCTTTGTTGTTGTTTTTCTCCATTAAACATGTGTTGTTTCTGTGATTTTTTAAAATTTAGAGATCATTGGGAGATACTAAAAAACAAAACAAAAAACATTATCAAGCCTCAATTAATAAAGGTTGTATAGATACAATATATACCAATCATGCATATTTAAGTGACAACTAACAATTAGAAAACTATCAATTTCCAAGTAAACACTGAACTTGAAGACTATGCACTCAAAATATAATCACTGATTATAAGGTTGAAAAAAAATGATGAATTTCATCAACACAATAACATGATTTACTTTTGAATAATGGAAAAAAATAAGCAAAGAAGTTCCTAGACTTAAATTAGTATCTTAAACCCAAAATGAAAATAACTATACCTATATTTTTATTTTGGGCTTTAAAATAAAACACAAACAGTATATATATATTAAAGTTCATCACATTGTACATTTTATGTGCAGTATATCAATTATATCTCAATAAATCTGGAAAAACCTAGAAAAAATACATGCTTTTATAAAGGAGTAAGCAGATATATCACCGGATTTTTTTTTTTAAGGTCATTTCAATTCAGTGGGTTAGAAATGTTCAGTCTGCTTATCAATGTACAGAGCTAGGTTAAATGGAAACCATGTAGAAAAAATTGAATGAGCTTAAAAAATTAAGCTGAATCATGGACATAAATATGAGACTAATTCCCTGAGTCTATGTAGGTAAAAAAGCAAACATGGAACATAAAATAAACTTAATAGTGCTTCATTAAAATTAAGTATTTCTGAGCATCAAAGCTACAAACAAGCTACAGGAAAAAAAAAAGAAAATATTTGCAACACATATAGGGTGTCCCCCTCAAAATGTAGATTCAAAATGATGGCTGGATTGAGAGAACCAAGATGGTAGCATAAGATATACATCTGTACATGCTGTCTCTCGCAACCACACCAAAACTACAACTAAAAGACAAAACAACTATCCCCCAGAACCACGAGAAAGCTGGGGCAGTGGAAGTTCTACAACTAAAAGGAAAGAAAAGAGTGCATCCAGACCTGGTAGGACGTGCAGAAGCTCAGAAAAGCAAAGGTAGAGAGACGCGAGTGCGAATCGGGTTGGTGTGCGCTATTGTTTTTCAATTGGTAAGGAGTTACAAGTTCGCAACTCTCTGAACTCCAGTTTCTGGCGAGATTCTGGGGACCCAGACTAATACAGGGAGAAATTGGACTGTCTGCTATCGGGTCAGAAAGGGAGGGTGGCTCTCTTGCAGAGTTGCACACTGGAATCATTGTTTACTGCACTGGAGCGCGGGACACAGGACACTGAACAGAACATGGCAGAGAGGGTTGACTGGCAGCCATTGCTGTTTGCCATGCCCTACCCTAGAGACTCCCTAAGACCCTGCCTGCCCAATTTTCAAACCCACCCAGCAGGTGCTGCTACTTTTGCATATGAATGGCCTGCCCTCTGGCAGCTTAACCTAACAAATTGCAACTGGGTTAGACAACTCCAAAACTTCCAAACTCCAAGCAAAAGGAGAAATCAACTCCAAAACTTCCACACTCCAAACAAAGAGGAGAAATCGGCAAATCTCCCTGTATCTCCTGCTGGGTGGCCTCAGACACTAGCTGACTTGCACCTCCTTGCAGATTCAGGAACCAGTGTACCTAGAGGTCAGTGTGAGAAGACACCAGATTTCAACTCCTCACATACATAAGTGACACACTCAAGAGGCAGCCTTGGTGAGCACCAAAGCCCCACTGAAGCAAGTTCTGCCCCATAGGGGTGTCTCCAGAACAGCAGTTCTTCCATTAATAGACACAGCTAATCCTCACAGTCAATTGGCCTGCAGCTCAGTTCCTCCCAGTGAACCAATAGCAATCAAGGCTTAACTACAACAAGACTGTGAACCCAGCCCACAAAGTGGTGCACCAAGAGTGTCCACTGCAGTTGACTGGGGAGGCGGAGCTACTGGGCCCTAAAGGATAACTAGCACACAAAGCTACTCCATCAACACAGGGAAGCAGCCAAAATGTGGAGACCAAGAAACATGTCACAAATGAAAAAAATGGAGAAAAGCAAATGACTGGACATAGAGTTCAAAACAACATTTATAAGGTTATTCAAGAATCTTCTACAAACTGCCAACAAACTTATTGAGACCTCTTAGAAACTTAGTGAGAACTTCAAAAATCTTAATAAGAATGCCAAAAAAAAAGGAAAAGGACCAGTCGGAAATTAAGCAAGCACCGTCTGAAATAAAGAATAATATACAGAAATCCAACAGCAAACTAGAGGACCCCAAGAATCAAATCAAAGATCTGAAATATGAGGAAGCAAAAAACACCCTAACAGAAAAACAAAAAGAAAAAAGAGTCCAAAAATGTGAAGATAGTGTAAGGAGCCTCTGGGACAACTTCAAGTGTACCAACATCAGAATTATGGGAGTGCCAGAAGAAGAAACAGAGCAAGATACTGAAAATCCATTTGAAGAAATAATGACTGAAAACTTTCTGTACCTGATGAAAGAAATGGACTTACAAGTCCAGGAAGCTCACAGAACACCAAACAAAAAGAATCCCAAGAGAACCATACCAAGACACATCCTAATTAAAATGTCAAGGGCAAAAGACAAAGAGAGAATCTTGAAAGCAACAAGAGAAAAACAGTTACCTACAAGGGAGTACCTATATGACTGTCAGCTGATTTCTCAACAGAAACTATGAAGGCCAGAAAGGAGTGGCAGGAAATATTTAATGATGAATAGCAAGTGATGAATAGCAAGAACCTACAACCAAGAGTGCTCTACCCAGCAAAGCTATCATTCAGAATTGAAGGTAAGAAAAAGCTAAAGGAGTTCATCACCACCAAACCAGGATTATATGAAATGCTGAAGGGTTTTCTTTAAGAAGAGGAAGAAGAATAAAAAGGTAAAGATAAAAATTATGAACAAAGTGATAATAAATACATACCTATCAACAAGTGAATCTAAAAATCAAATGAATAAAAAAATCCAATGAACAGAATAATCTGGTGAATATAATAGAATTAAGGGCATAGAAAGGGAATGGACTAACAATTCTCGGGGGAAAGGAGGAGTGAGGGGTGCAGGAAGAGATTAGACAAAAATCTTACATGTATGGATGAGGACAGTGGCAGGGGGTAAGGGCATGGGGTGGTGGTGGAGAGATCAGGTGGAGGGGAGATATTGGGGGGGAAGAGGAACATCTGTAATTAACTGAACAAGAAAGACTTATTTTTAAAAATGATGGCTGTAGATTCTATTACATTTTGAAAATTAAATGTATTTTAACAAACACTGCCTTTATAGTATGTATGAATGTTTGGGGGGGGGGGGACACCCTGTATATCTTAGACTATTATAAACTTCCCATAAATTAGAAAAGACTGACAATCTTTCATGGGCAAAACACTAGAATAAGCACTTCACTGAAGAAGATACCCAAACGGTCACTAGGCATATAAAAAATTGCTCAACAACATTAACTATCAAGGAAACGCAAACTTAAAAAATCACAATGAAAAATTAATACACCCTCACCAGCATGGGCTGTTTGCAAAAATGTAGAACAACTGGAAATCTCACATTGCTAGTTGGTGTGTAAGTTGATCTACTTTAGAAAACTTCTAGCGGTATCTAGCAAAAGCAGCATGCCCTATGGCTAAGCACTTCCACTCTTGGATATATTTCCAACAGGAATGAGTTCATAAGTCCATCAAAACACATGCACCCTGCTCTGGCCCCACTACTTAGTTGGTTGGAGTGTCTTCCCATACACCAAAAGGTTGTGGGTTCTATTCATCTAGGTTTTGGGTTTGATCCCCAGTTGGGGTGCATACTGGAGGAAACCCATCAGTGTTTCTCTCTTCTCTCATTCATTCTCTCTCTCTCTCTCTCTCTCTCTCTCTCTCTCTCTCTCTCTCTCTCTCTCTCTCTCTCTCTCCATCCCTCCTCCCTCCCTCCCTCCCTCCCTCTCTCAAAACATATTCTCAGATGAAGATGTAAAAAAAAAAAAAAAATGACATGTCCTCGATGTTTATGACCTCTTCCACAATACCCTCAAACTGTAAACAACCCAAAAGGATAAAACTGGTTTAGTAATACAATGAAGTACTAATCAACGTGAATAAAATATATATTCTCAGTGCGTGTGTTTATCTCTCCTGCTGTTGTGGATAGGGATAATCAAGTTCAGTTCTTGAAGACTAGGGGGAAAGGAAAGGGAATTAGCAAAGGATCTGGCTTCCGAATCTGTGGGGGGGAAACGATCCCCACATTCCGAAGCCAGATCCACGCAATTACAGAAAACAAGAATTAGAGATACAAAAGGTAATTTTCAATACAAAATAAGAAATATGTTTCTATTAAACAGCCTATGGACTGTGGTGTGTATGTAAAAAAAAAATTGTTTTAGCCTTCAGATTTCCCTTTACCAGAGAGAGAGAGAGACAGAGAGAGAGAGAGAGAGAGAGAGAGAGAGAGAGAGAGGGAGCGCACGAGCCAGAAGGTAAAACCATCGTTTCCCAAGTCGTCACGTAGTCGTAGACATTTGTCTTCCAAAATAGATAAATCTAATGAGCTCAGAATAATTTTTCTTCAGAAATGTTTGAGTCATCAAACCTCGATAACTATAAGCCCGAGCATTACAACCACTGAGACTAGGAAACCAACCCACGCACAGGAGTTCATTTCTACAAGAATGCATTGGCAGTATTTCTAGTTATCACAGCCGCTCGGCTGGGGGTGCAGGGTGCGAATGCTGGAGGAGCGTGGGCACCAGCTCCCCGAAAACCCAGGCAGTTTCCCGGGGCCCTGCCCGCCAGGGACTGGGACAGAGCCCCCCACCCCCGACGGGGGAAAGACGCGTGGCCCCGCCCCGCCGGCCCCGCCCCCACGGCGTCGCCTTCGCGTCTCTAAGGAAACGGCGCCCACTTCGGGGACCACGATGGCGACGGGGGAGCCGGGGGATTTGGGCGGCTACTACTTCAGATTTCTGCCTCAGAAAACCTTCGCGTCCCTGAGCGCGCCGGAGAGCACCAGCCGGCTCCGCCAGTGGTGAGGGGCCGGGGGCGAGGAGGAGAGCCCCCTGGCCGTGGCGGCGGTGGGACGCGGGCCGGCGGCGGGGCGGCGGGGCGCCCCATCCCGAGCGGGACCCCGAAGGCCGGTGACGCGCGCAGGGGCGGGCCCGGGGGTGGGACTGGCCGCCGCGGACTCGCCCCTCCTGTGCTCCAGGTCCATGCTGGGCCGACTGCAGGCGCAGGCGTTCGGCTTTGACCAGGCGTTCCGGGCCTATCGGAAGGACGACTTCCTTATGGTTGGTATCGGGGCGGAGAGCCTCGGGGCCTCCACTGCGCTAAACCCCCGCGCTTCGCAGAGGTGGTCCGAACACTCCACCGCGTAGGCACGCCGTCTCCTGGAGTTGGACAATAGTCCATGATAAATTTTTAAAGGAACTTTTATGGTTTCCATCACCAAGCATTAGCTCATCGTCGGTATCCTTCCATAGAGATATTTACAATTTAAAAAAATGAGCCTCTATTTTTTTTCATAGGCACATCTTTTTTTTTTTAATATATTTTATTGATTTTTTACAGAGAGGAAGGGAGAGGGATAGAGAGTCAGAAACATCAGTGTGAGAGAGAGACATCGATCAGCCGCCTCCTGCACGTCCCCTTCTAGGGATGTGCCCGCAACCCAGGTACATGCCCTTGACCGAAATCGAACCTGGGACCTTTCAGTCCGCAGGCCGATGCCCTATCCACTGAGCCAAACCGGTTTCGGTGGCACATCTTACTTTTGAGTATTTATTACCCAGCTTTATCAACAGCTTTACTCACTAGTCTTAGCTTCAAATTACTTTTGTTTGTGGAAATCCAATCTGTCTTTGAGAGAACAGGCTCAAAGAGCACTCCCAAATGAGGAATTAAAAAAATAATAATAATAAATTTTTAGCTACTATAGAAGTGTTTTGAAAAGGAAAAAGAAATTTCACTTGAAACAAGTTCTGGTGTGTTCATTAAAATTAAGTCACATTACCTTTAATTCCTGGGGTTCTTTTCCTCCTCAGTCAAATGGAAAAAACTGTTATGGTCTGTGATACTCACTTTGCGATTCTTCTCCATGGGGCACTGATTTATTCACTCATCCACCAGCACATCCCGAGGGCCTACCATGTGCTAGAAATGTTGTCAAGTGCTGGGGATAGAAGACCCAACAAGACCCACTGCAGTCTGGCTTTCAGGGATCCCACGGGCCTGTGGCAAGACTGTCAATAAACAAAAATCCGATCCCCTCATAAAGAGTGAAGAAAATAGTAGCCTAATGAATAAATCATTGTGTTTACTGTGACCGTATATGAATTTCCCAGGACTATTGCACTAAAGTAGCACAACATACTTGGCTAAATACAACAGAAATATGTTATCTCGCAGTTTTAGAAAAGAGCTGAAATCTGTCGAGAAGAATCCTTCCTTACCTCTTCCTCACTTCCAGTGGTTGCCAGCAGTCCTTGGCACACCTTGGCTTGCCACTGCAGAACTTTCATCTCTACCCTTGTCAGCATCACTTAGCCGTCTGTCTTCATGTGTCTGTGTAATTACATCTGCAACAACCCTGTTTCCAACTAAGATCACTTTCTGAGGTTCTAGGAAGGACATGAATTTTGGAGGGTACACTAATTCAACCCTTACAGAGGGGAAATGGGTTAAATGTCTATTTCTCTTTCTCTAAGCTAGTGTTAGAAATGATATTTCTCAAATATTCTTGGTTAGATTTTTATAGTTTTATGTTTTTCATTTATACCAGTATTGCCTCTTCATAATTAAAAAAATCAGAATTTAATTCACTGAATTTGAGAGTGTTATAAAAAATGTTTAATATATTTTTATTGATGTCAGAGAGGAAGGGAGAGGGAGAGAGAGAAACATCAATGATGAGAGAGAATCTTTGATTGGATGCCTCCTACCCACCCTGCAATCCGGGCATGTGCCCATGACTGTAATCAAACCTAGGGCCCTTCAGTCTGCAGGCTGATGCTCTATCCACTGAGACAAACCAGCTAGGGCGCAAAATTTTTAATGTAAGTCACTTATTCAATAAATATTTATTGAATACTTACTATATCCCTGCTCAGGGGTGTTAAAAAGATTTGATACCAGTTTGCAAAGCACATACAGTTTGGAAGCTAGAAATGTCAAAAAAAAACTCTCTACAAGACAATAAAATAATTGCTATAATGGAGGATATATTAGGTATCATAGGCAAAGAAAAAAGACCACTCCGAAGGGCATTTGTGTTGGGAAAAACTTCATGGAGGAGAAAATAGAATTTATATGGGTTGTGCATTAGACATAGCATTCATCAATAGATTCAAGACTCATTCATAAAGCACAACCAATTTTCTTCAGGCAATTATTTTTCTTAATGTTTGTTAATCCTAATTTATTTTTACTGTGAGGTAGACACTATTATTTCCATACTAGAGGCCTGGTGCACAAATTTGTGCACAGGTGGGGTCCCTCAGCCTGACTAGCAATCGGGGCCTATTGAGGGTAGCCAGCTACAGGGAGGGACCCCAGGAGGTTGGCCAGCTGTGGCAGGTTGGCTGTGGGAGCGCACTGACCACAGGATGACCAGCTGGTAGCTGTAACGTGCACTGACCACCAGGGGGCAGTTTCTCATAGCTACCAGCTGGTCATCCGGTGATAACAGTCACTTATGCTTTTATATATATAGATTTCAATTCAAAGAGATGTACTTGTATAATCATCATTGTTACTTGTGTAATTTGGAGGAAATAAAGCATTGTGGCTAAGAGCATGGCCCAGTAGGGGATTTGAATCTTCAGGGTCCCTTACTGGTTCAAGCTCCTCAGCTGCAGAAAAACCCTTTCCAAGGAACTCTTAAGAGACTACAAATATAGTGACATATGATCTCTCTCACTTCCTCCCTCTCTTAACTAGATAATACCAGTTTCCAAAGCAGTTGTTACGATCTCCTCTTTTTGTTGTTGTTAATCTCACCTGAGGATATTTTTCCATTGATTTTTAGAAAGAGGGGAAGACAGAATTATCTGTGTGAGATAAACACATCAATTGGTTGGCTCCTGCATGGGCCCTGGGGCTTGGCCCCAGGAATCAAACCCTGGACCCTTTGGTGATAGGCCGACATTCTATCCACAGAGACAAACTGGCTAGGGCTATAGTGTTTTTCTGTAGCAATAGTAACTATTGTTTGCCAGATTAGCTTTCAGCACTTTTTATACATTTGTCACTACTCTTTCCTACAATCTGGTAAATTTGAGGTTTTGATCCCCATTTTATAGTTTAGGAAACTAAAGCTCAGAATAGTTAGATAATTTGTGCAACAATGCCCAGCAAATAGCAGAATCCAGGCCTTCTAACTTAAAACATCCGTGTCATTTCTACTACAAAACCTCATAACTGAACAAAGGATATTGTTTAAACCAGAATTCCAGATTCTGGATTTTTCAGTTTAAAAATGAATTCTGTTCCAAGTTCATTTGTGAGGTAGTAAATGGATGGAAAATAAGGAAGGGGGCATTCATCCAGCAAACATTTCTTTAGTTCTTAGGTCTGTGCTGATGAACAAGATAATTGAGAGGGGAACACCAAAGATTGCATTGCAGAGTGAACAGTGATATCAAACAAAGTGTGTGCACAAGGTACTGGGGTGGCACAAAAGAGAAAGTGACTGATTGCAGTGGTCAGAGGAGGTTTACAGAAGTCACTTGAAAGAAATGGAGGTTTGTCAGGTAGACAAAGTGAGGAAACAATGTTAGACAAATAGGTGGGGCAATATTTTAGAAGACCTCTTGAGCCATGCAAAGGAGTTTAAGCTTTACTAGCTAATGAGGAGCAACTGAAAGGTTTTCAGCAAGACAGTAAAATGTAAAATACTGAGATCAGTGAGGTAGAAGTGAAGTGGATAGAAGTGTGTTAGATTGAGTCTGGAAGCAATGAGACCAAATTGGAAACTGCTTCTCAATTATGATAATGTTCTCAAGACAATAGCACCAAGTTCAGAACATCATAATGGCCTGGAGAGATGTTTATAAAAAAAGGCAATACACAAGGACTGATAAAATATTCAGAGTAAAGGCACTAAGTTTCAGATTTGGTTGACTGGAGTGGTAAATGATGCAAACAAATTTTAAACATTATATAGCCTTCTTTTCACTATAAATTATTATTTTCAATTTATTAAATTGAGTGTCAAAGATATCTTTACTTTGACATAGTGTTGTTCATACTGTTCCAACTTGAAGGTAACAAAACTGCACTTCTTTATAAAGCATTTATTACTTAGACATTTTACTGATTTAAATTTCCTTTTCCCAATTGAGTTAAGTGAGATTTTTACTGTAGTTATTTTAGAAGTTAATTCTTACTATTGTTTATAATAAAATACCTAACTTGTTTTCTTAAATTTGTATTTTAGGCTTTTTTCAAAGACCCAAATGTTATTCCCAATTTGAAGTTACTTTCAGATTCTGGACAGTGGATTACATTAGGTAAATAAAATTTATTTTTATATTTTCAGATGACTATTTTACTGTCATAACAAAGTTTTATCGCAGGAATTTTTATTAAAATACAGATTATGAATAGTCATTTGTTTGGTAACATCAAGATCAAGTATGAACAGCTCTGCCAGGCCTGACCTGCATCTTTTCCTGGCTTAGCACATAGAACAGTTTTTCTCATTTCATTAATTTGGAAAGTATTTATTTTGCACTTTCCATGGACTCTGCCAGATACAGGGAACATTAAGATGAACAAAAGAGCCCTAACCAGTTTGGCTCAATGGATAGAGTGTCAGCCTGCAGACTGAAGGGTCCCAGGTTCAATTCTAGTCAAGGACAACATGTACTTGGTTGTGGGCACATTCCCAGTAGGAGATGGGCAGAAGACAGCTGATTGATGTTTCTCTCTCACCAATGTTTCTAACTCTGTATCTCTTCCTTTGTGTAAAAAAATCAGTGAAATATATATATATATATATTTTTAAAAGATGAATAAAAGAAAGCCTGTACTCAAAAATTTGATATGTGGAAAAATATATGCAATAATTTATCACTGGGGCTACCAAAGCAGTGGGAGCAAAAGGAGGGAAATGGTCAATTCTACACAGGAAGAAAGGGTCAGTTAAGATGCCACTGTTTTGAGGATGTTTAGGCAAAATCTCATTTGGAGCAGGGTAATGGATTTATGAAAAGAACTAGCCATTATGGATCATTCTTTTATCTATTATATAAAAGCCTAAATAACTGGCCAACCAGTGAACTGGCTGGTAGCTATAACACACACTGACCACCAGTGAGCAGACACTCAACACAGGAGCTGCCGAGCTGCAGTGACTAGGCAGCTGCGGTTCTCAGGTGATGCACCCGGAACTAGAGAGGAGGGAGCCTGATTCTGGGGTGTATCACTCAAGAACCGCCCTCTCGCAATCTGGGACCCCTCAGGGGATGTTGGAGAGTTGTTTTTGGCCTGATACCCACAAGCCAGGCCTAGGAACCTACCAATGCACAAATCCATGCACTGGATCTCCCAGGTGTATATATATATTTTTTATTTCAGAGAGGAAGGGAGAGGGAGAGAGAGATAGAAACATCAGTGATGAGAGAGAATCATTGATCAGCTGCCTCCTACATGCCCCACACTGGGGATCAAGCCCTCAACCCAGGCATGTGCCCTGACTGGGAATTGAATCATGACCTTCTGGTTCATAGGTCCAACGCTCAACCACTGATCTACACCAACTAGGCTATAGATTATTCATTGAAAAATGAAAATACCAGCTGGCCGAGGTAGCTCAGTGGTTCTGCTACCAGTCAGGGCACATGCTTGGGTTGTGGGCTCAATCCCCAGTGGGGAGCATGCAAGATGTAGTCAAGTAATGATTCTCTCTCATTGCAATTTCTCTCTCTCTCTCTCTTCCTTCCCTCCCCTTACCTCCCTCCCTTTCTGAAATCAATGATTAAAATATATTTTAAAAATAAAAATAATAATTCTGTAATCATAATAAATTTAATTAAAAAATGATAATATGTTAAATCTTGGAAGAGTCATAAATTCTCAAAAGAAGAACTTTATATAGCTAAAGTGTTCTTCATACATTGAAATACAGCTAGAAATCTTTAAAGAAAATTACCAAGCACTTAGGAAAATTCAAATCTCTAAATAACTCTCAGGTCAAGGACTAAGAGTGTTAATAGAAGACTATTTTGAAAACAAAAACCTGAGAAATATGTATTTTAAAAAATACCTGTTTTATTTTTAATTTTAAAATTAAAGTTGACATACAATATTATTTTAGTTTTAGGTATACATTATTTTAGTTTTAGTTGATTAGATATTTATATAACTTATGAAGTGATCCTCTTGATAAGTCTAGTACCCAGATGACACCAAACATAGTTATTACAGCATTATTGACTATATTCCTAATGCTGTACTTTATAGCCCCATAACTGTTTTTATAATTGGCAATCTGTACTTCTTAATCCCTTCTCCTTTTTCACCTATCCCCTAACCTCCTCTCATCTGGTAACCATCAATTTGTACATGAACACTATATTTTAAATTTTTGATTGAGGTCTCTTAGACAATCATTCCATTTAGGAGAAAAATCTAGTTGATAATGTGAATTTGTGCTCAAGAACAAGCAACTTATTTTAAATTGGATGGGGTTGTTTCAGTGAATTCTTACATTGCATTTTTATGGAATTCTATTATCCTTGCACTAAAATAACTTTTCTTGGTATTAGTCAAAAACAAGATTTCAAACAGTTCATGATGTTAGACTTAGTAGGTCAGATTTTATTGCTTTTGGCTAAAGGACTACTGCAAAATTTATAGAGTAAAAAGCTGGTACAGCATGATTTTCAGATTACTTACAAAATTAAACAGAATCTGACCAAATGTATTTACCAATTCAAAATCTTCAAAAGGAAATAATTAGAGCCATATATCACTGTGTTTATAAAACATGTTCACAGTAACCACTTAATTCATTTACAAAAATAAGATTTGTTGAGAAAAATGTTCAACCTTCCCCCGTGTTGGTATGTACTTTACAAAACACTCGATTTTTTCTAAATTTTAAAAAAGGCATTGCAAAAGGAGAGGTTCTAAAAGTCCACATGCTCCTGACAGAATCAATTAAAAGTACTCTGAAAAACAAGGCAGAGGAGATAGCCCTCATTTCAGAAGCAGACATTTCTAGTGGATTGTTAGTATTCTTCCATTAGTTTGTTTTTATCTCCCCCTACTTACTTTTCTTCTGAAATATGGTCTTCTCTGATTTTCCTCAGGGGGCCTTGATAAACAAAGAAATAGCTTTTTAAAGTGAGAGAGAACATTCTTCTAGCAAGTGAGCCAATGTTAAAGAAGTGAGATGGAACCTCCTTCACTACTGGCTGCACTGCTTGATTGCCAGGGAGTGTTGGTTTGGTTCATCCTCTCAGCCAGCTGCCATTGCCCCTTTTATTTAGACACAGTTTGCTCTTTTTTTACTTATATATAATGTGTGCTTTCTATATGCTCAGCTAAGAATATCATATACATTATTAATTCTCAAAGCAACTCCGAGGGAGGTATTATTATATTTTTATTTCACAAATAAGGAGTCAGAGGCAAATAATTCACAGTTTTACCCAGCTGGCTGCATAGAATTGAAATTCAAATCCAGGCTCCAGAACCCAAAACCTTGACCACTGCACCTTCCTACCTCTGTCACTTCCACATTAATGAGGTCGCCAGAAAAGCACCAATGTGGACACAAAAACAGGACACACAGTGTATTATAATGCCAAGTGAAAAATAGTACATTTTTGTATGATCACAGTGATGCATAATTCTATATAATAAAGAGGTAATGTGCAAATTGACCATCACTTCAACACACAAGATGGCCACCACAAGATGGCCAGCAGGGGAGGGCAGTTGGGGTAACCAGGCCTGCAGGGGAGGGCAGTTAGTGCCAATTGGGCCAGCCGGGGAGCAGTTAGGTGTTGAGCAAGCTGGTAGGGGAGTGGTTAGGAGGTGAACAGGCTGGCAGGCAGAAATGGTTAGGAGCAAGCAGGCAGGTGAGCAGTTGGGAGTCAACAGTCCTGGACTGTGAGAGGAATGTCTGACTGCCTGTTTAGGCCCCGCTGGGATCAGGCCCAAATGAGCAATCAGACATCCATTGAGGGGTCCCAAATTGGAAAGGGTGCAGACTGGGCTGAAGAACACTGTCCCCCACTCCCCCTGCATGAATTTTGTGCACTGGGACTCTATTATATATTTTAAATGCTAGAGACATAGTGTAACCAAATTCCTACTTAACAGATAGCATGTCCTATGGACTGAATTGTGTCCCTCCAAAATTCTTACACTGAAACCTTAACCTTTAATGTGATGATATTCAGAGATGAGGCCATTAGGATATACTTAGATTTATATGAGGTCTGAAGGGTACTCATTATGGGATTAGTACCCTTATAAAAAGGAGGAGGAAATAGCAGAGCTCTCTGCAATGGGTGGACAAAGTCATCTGCAGACCAAGAAGAGAGAGTCACAGAGGTGGAGCCACTGCCCTGTGGATCTGGAATCAAATCAGCCAGCACCTTGATCTTGGACATCTCAGCCTCCACAGCTGTGAGAATAAATATCTGTTTTTATGCCACCCAGTCTATGGTATTTTGTGATAGCAGCCCAATCTAACTAATACAGACTTTGGAAGTGGAATGCTGCTGTAGCAAATGCCTAAAAATGTGAAAGTGGCTTTGAAACTGTGTAATGGAAATGGGTATAAGCTGTATGAGTTTTGAGGTACATGCTGGAAATATGGATGTTAGAGTTGATTCTAGTGAGGTTTCAGATGGAAATGAGGAATATGTTATTGGAAACCGGTGAGAAAGCAATCCTTGTCATAAAATGGCAGAGAACTTGGTTGAACCTTTCTAGAATTTTGTGGATATGTTGTATTGTAAATCATTGAATGAGATATAAAACACATTAATGAACCAACTAATTAGGAGTCATTTATTGCACATGGCCCAAAGGTGGTGTCTTTTTTCCAAATCTCTGAGCAACCCATACAAGAAGTTTTTCCATAGTTATACTTTTTGAGCATCTTTGCAGATATTACAAAGCGCTTTGTGTGAATTATTGTTACAGACAGTTGTAACCTTGAATACATAATGAGTTTATACTTGGCATAATTATTATCAGTATTAGACTATTTTAGCCTATTACATTGGATGGCTAGCTTGTAAGGTCAGACAGTTAAGTTTAGTTTTGCTATTATTTGAACTAAAAACAAAGTCATTTTACAGAATAACAGACTGTCTTAAAGTAACAGAGTTTATAATGACAGAATTTACAGGACTAGGGACTATCTAACAATAGCAGAGAATTCTAACAGCAGTTTTTTTTATACAAGATGGAGATTACTATGCTTCAGATAGAGAACTTACAAGTGATAAAATTGAATATTTAACTGAGGAAACTTCTAAGCAAAGTGTCAACTTAGTTCCTCTAGAATGCTTATAGTAAAACTAGGGACCCAGTGCACTAATTTGTGCACCTTGAAAGGAACTGTGGGCCACGGGCTGGGATAGGCACAGGGGCAGGTCTCAGCCCATCCTTCATACCACTACCCGGCCCCTCCCACCCTCCACTCTCCCGGTCCCCTGTCTGCTGGCAGCCTCTCCCCTGCTGCTGCGCTGGCCCTGCTCACACCCACTGACAGTGTGGAGTGATTAGGACCCGTGCTAGCAGTGGGTGCGAGTAGGGTCAGCACCATCAGCAGGTGTGAGTGGTGGCTGTTTCCCTGCTCATCCCTCAGGAACAGGGGGAGGTGGGTGGAGAAGCCTCAGGGGCAATCAGGACCAATAGCCCCTGCTCACAACTGCTGTTAGCGCCAAGTGGTCAGGACCTGCACCAGGCAGGGCACCAGCAGTGGGTGCAAGTAGGAGCACCAGCTGCAGGTGTGAGTGGCAGCTCCCGCACTGGCAACAGGTGCAAGCAGGGCCAGCACCAGCAGCAGGTGCGAGTGCCAGGCAGGACCACAGTGTGTGGGAGCAAAGAATTTTCAGAATCCACCAGAGGCTAACCCCAATGACAGTGACCGGTGCCTCACCTTTGTCTGGTGCCCCCACTCACCTGCTCCACCATCCTACCATGGCCAACACTTGTCATGTTCCACATACACGCCCCCTGGTGGTCAGTGCATGTCATAGCAACCGGTTCCATTGTTCTGATTGTTCCGCCATTTGGTCTATTTGCATATTAGCCTTTTATTATATAGGATATGAAAGAAGAACAATGAATTGAACAAGTAATTGTTAAGCAGAAAGGAACCGAACTTGAAGATTTGGAAAATTCTCAGCATATTCATATTGCAAAAAAATGAGAAAGCTTGTTCTAAAGAGAACACTAAGAGTATGACTGATCTACCATTTGATAAAGAGATCATGGACTTGAGGCTGCGTCTGGCTCCCTCTCTCTCAGCCACTGCAGTACATTGAGCTCCATAGAGACAGCGCTGGGGCATTGGGTGACTGTGTGCTCACTGAGGGAAAGTAATTAAACATGGGCAAAGGAGATCCTAAGGAGCCAAGAGGCAAAAGGTCATCGTTTGCTTTCTTTGTGCAAATTTGCCAGAAGGAACACAAGAAGTAGCACCCAGGTGCTTCAGTCAACTTCTCAGAGTTTTCTAAGAAGTGCTCAGAGACCATGTCTGCTAAGGAGAAAGGAAAATGAGAAGACATGGCAAAGGCAGACAAGGCTTGTTATGAGAGAGAAATGAAAACTTATATTCCTCCTAAAGGGGAAACAAAAAAAGAAATTCAAGGATTCCAATGCACCCAGCCTTTTTCTTGTTTTGTTCTGCGTATCGCCCAAAAATCAAAGGAGAGCATCCTGGCCTATCCATTGGTGACGTTGTAAAGAAGCTGGGAGAGATGTGGAATAACACTGCTATAGATGACAAGCAGCCTTATGAAAAGAAGGCTGCTAAGCTGAAGGAAAAATATGAAAAGGATATTGCTGCCTACTGAGCTAAAGAAAAGCCTGATACTGCCAAAAAGGGAGTTGTCAAGGCTGAAAAAAGCAAGAAAAAAGAAGGAAGAGGAAGAAGATGAGAAAGAGGAGGAGGAGGAGATGAAGATGAAGAAGATGATGCCGAAACCAGTTTGGCTCAGTGGATAGAGCATCAGCCTGTGGAGTGAAAGGTCCCAGGTTTTATTCCGGTCAAGGGCATGTACCTTGGTTGTGGGCACATCCCCAGGAGGCGGCCAATCAATGTTTGTCTCTCATTGATGTTTCTAACTCTCCATCCCTCTCCCTTCCTCTCTGTAAACAATCAATAAAAAAATATTTAGTAAAAAAAAGATGATTATGATGTATAAGTTGGTTCTAGTTCAGTTTTTTTTCTTTTCTATAAAGCATTTAACTCCCCTGTACACAACTCGCTCCTTTTAAAGAGAAAAATTGAAATGTAAAAGAGAGAGAGATCATGGGCTCAATTTATGGACTTAACTGGCCATTTCAACAGAAGCCAGAAGATGAGATGGGGATTGTACTAGCAAAGACACTGCCAGTTTGAATAAAGGACGAAATGAAAACTATCAAACTTTTTAGATCCTACAGGAACATACCATAGAGCCATTGGGCTGCAAATATACTCTATCTATAATAATAAAAGCATAATATGCTAATTAGACTGGACATCCTTCCAGATGACCTTCTGGATGAAGCTGGGGCTATGAGGGAAGCCCAAGTCCTGGGTGCCTGCCAGTGGCTGGAGGGAAGCCAGTGTTGGCAGCTGAGGGAAGGAGGCCTACTTTTGCACAAATTTCATGCATCGGGCCTCTAGTTTCTCAATAAAAGAAAAGAACTGAGAATGCAATCAGAGATCATCAGAGCCACCCCCTCAGTTTCAACAACATACTTCACCTTGAGGAATCACAGAGGTAGAGCCTATGGATCTGGAAAGCAGTGCATTGAACCAAAAGGATTAGTTTTGGGGTTTAAAATCTAATGGAATTTGCCTTGATAAATTTTAGGCTTGCTTGGAACCATCCTTCCTTCCTTCTCTCCTATTTCTCATTTTTGAAATGGAAAGGTCTATCCCTATGCCTGTCTCACCATTGTATTTGAGAAGTATATAACTTGTCTGGTTTCACAGGTTCATAGCTGGAGAGGAATTTTGCCTCAGGATAAATTATACCTCTAGTTTCACCCATACTCGATTTAGATGATATTTATATGTGACTTGGGACTTTTAGAGTTTATGCTGGAATGATTAAAACTTCTAGTGCTGTTGGAATAGAATAAATGTATTTCGCATGTGAGAAGAACATGAATTGTAGGGTCCAGAGACAGAATGCTATGGACTGAATTGTGTCCCTTCAGAATTCATATGTTGAAGTCCTAACCTTACTCATTGCCTTATCTAACCCTAATTACTTTCCAAGTGTCTAATGTCCAAATACTGTTACATTGGCGATTGGGGTTTGAACATACTAATTTTAGAGGCACACAATTCAGTCTATAACAAATGCTATTTTGTATGCCTCAGATTAAGTAGTTTGTATTTACTTACCTTCTCCCATAATCCAAACTCTCCTGTCACTCCTCAAATCAGAGCTCAGGTACATTTGTTAAAATGGCAGGTTGCCCAATGTTTATCTCATTCTGTGGCCACCAACCCATTTTTGAACACTGTCTTGCTCTCCACTGCTCTTGTTCTTTGACCTTTTAGTATTGCTTAGACCTACTTTATCATTTTCTGTGGGCTTTTTCCTTTATTCCCACAGAAGATTTTGCCTCTAAAACATAAGGAGCTTTTCTCAGCAGCATTGCTTTTGAAATTACTGAGTATATATAGTTCCTGGCTCTGGGCATCCTTCTTGCCTTTACACTAGTCCAGTTCAGGTCCTAGAAGGATTCTGGGTGGACAGCCAGAGGGAGGAAATGCAAATAACTGCCAGCATTACTCCTCGGAATCTCAAATAACTTCTTGGGTTAAAGATCTGGCAAATAAATGTATGAGGAGAGAACACACCAAAAACCACCATACCTCAGCCTACAATCTCCATAGAACTTGGAATAAAGAAGACCAAAACCCCTCTATATCTGAGTGAGAGCAGGTGTATATGTGGATGCATAAAAGGGGGGAATTGAATGATTCATTAAGGAAATAATAAAAATACTCACTTTAACCTTTTGTATTTCTGTTATTAATAACAGAAAATCCATCCATGAAAGACATATTCAGGAAATAACTGGGGAGGGGGAAAGAGCTAGAGCTACAAGAGAAAAATAGATAAAACACCATGATTTCACATTTCTCTAATCTCAAACTTGTGATAACCTGATTAGGGCCTCATTTGAAATATACCTTAAAAAGGGAAACTTTTTTTTCAATAAACACTGTAAATGAGATCACAATGAAGAAATTTTTAAATGGAAAGGGACATTTTTGAGACATCCTCAATGACTTTAGAAATACCCATTAGTTATATTAATTAAAATTTTGTAATATGCATTAAGCATAATATAAATCTGAAGTCATAGAGTAATTCCTGTGTTTTTATAGGCAATTCTGATATGTGCATTAAAATTAATCTAAGAACCTCCTCCTACACACAGAAACATCTATTTCATTTTAAAGCACTTTCTAATTTATATATCCTTCATCTAGGCCTGACATGGTGAAATTTTGTTATAAAATTTGAATGATTTTTTGTTAATCCCCACCAGAGGATATTTTTCCATTGATTTTAGAGAGTGGAAGAGAGAGGGAAAGATAGAAACATTTATGTGAGAGAAACACATAGATTGATTACCTCCTATACGTGCCCCTGACCAGGCCTCAGGCCGGGAAGGAGCCTGCAACCCAGGTATGTGCCCTTGAGCGGAATCAAACCCAGGACCCTTTGGTTGGTAAGTTGATGCTTTATCCACTAAGCCAAACCGGCTAGGGCATAACCTTTTAATGATTAATAAAAATTAAAAGCTTTAAGATAATAATTTAATTAAATTCTTAAACTAATGTATCTTTTAACTATATCAAAACATGCCTGATGTCATTACTTTGAACCTCTTCATAGTAATGCTTATTTTGGAAATAATTGCAAATATTAAACTAATTTTATATGTCTATAAAATACCTTTCTTTTTTCAGGAACTGAAGTGAAAAAAATTGAAGCTATAAATGTTCCTTGCACACAGCTTTCAATGTCCTTTTTTAAACGGTTATACAATGAAAATATTGTACGAGACAGCGGACATATTATTAAATGTTTAGATTCTTTTTGTGATCCTTTCCATATTTCTGATGAGTTACGAAAGGTAAGTACAAAATTCTTAAATTTCACAGTGAAATTTTATTTCAGAAAATGCTGCATGTCAAAAACTTTTGACTGTCTAAAACCCACGAAATACCTCTTAGCAATTAAAAATGATCAGTAACATTGGTAGGTTTCTTGGATGACACTTTTACTATCAACTTAATTATTTGAGTATTTCAGTAGTTCTCAACTGGGTGCTCCTGGCATCTAATGGGTTGAGGCCAAGGATGCTACGAAACATCATATAATACACAGGATAGCCCCTCACACAAAGTTATCTGGCCCAAAATGTTCAATAGTGTAAGGTAACAAAACCCTGACCTATGTAATAGATGGCTATTTTTCTTCAATGTGGGGCTCTTAACATACCAAACAAGTATTTAAAAACATACCTGGAGTAAAATATTTTTATCTCCTCTCTGGGATTTTCTAAAAAGCCATTTGATTAATTTTTGTTTTAGTGTGGGATATTGAACCTGGAATCAGAAGACATGGGTGATTTTACCTAATTTCTAAGTTTTGTACAAGATAGTAACTATAGGTAAATCATTCAATATGTTGAGCCTCAAGATCTTACCTGTAGTGATTAAAATGTCCATTCTAGGCTTTGGGCAGATATCTCTGTTAGAGCATCATCCCGATATGCTAAGGTTGCAGGTTTGATCCTGGGTCAAATGAATGCATAAATAAGGGAAATAACAAATTTCTCCCTCTACTCTCCTCCTCTCCTCTCCTCTCCTCTTCTCTCCTCTCCCTTTTTTCTCCTTTTCTCCCCCCTAAATTCCTCTCCATTCCTCTCTCTCTGAAATCAATAATTTTTTATAATGTCCATTCTACCTTCTTCCTGAAATCATTGAAAAAAATTAGTGGACAAAGCTTTTTAAAAGGTATAAAATGCTGTTGAACTATTATCATTATTTTAATTACTGAGAAAGAGTATTTACAAAGTGGTTACAAATTAGGGCTTTGTTATCAAAGAGACATAGGTTCAAATCCAGGCTCTGCCACTTTATAATTAATACTTAATGTCTATAAGCCTCAGTTTCTTACAGACATTACATTATCTTATCTTATGAATTATGTAAGATAATGCATTTAAAGTGCTTAGTACAATGCTTGGCACTTAGTAAGCTTTTGATAATATTAATAATAATTACTATTCTTCTACATTAAGCAAAAAGGAGATGTGCAAGTCTAATGTGTTGCAAATCCATATAGAAATGAACTAGGGAAGCTACTGATGTACCAAAATAAACACAGTAATCCTGTCTGTAGACCAGGAGGCATCTGGTTAGTCTGTACATTGATCTATACTAGTACAATACCTAAAGAACTCTTAGTTTAAGAAAATAAAATTAATTAATTGAGAATATCCAAACTTGTCCAATTGAATGAGACTATATAGTCTGGTCTTAAGTATATTTATATATAATAATGTAAATACTATACAGTGAGGATCTGATATTAATTTCTACTCTTTCTTACCATATATTGGAAATTATCATTCAAAAACTGTCTAACCTGGATTTCTCTCCTTTTGGATACAATTAATCTCAGCTCTTCTCTCTGTCACTGATCTCTGTTAACGTTTTTTTGTCTCAAGGCCCTTATCCCTAATTTTGGAGAGTTTTACCAACACTTCTACAGAGAGCCTCAGTAATGGACTTTTTAAAAAGAGAATTTTATTTCCAATAGAGTACTCTGTTTAAAACTGCATGCTGTGGCTTGTCTTTTTTTTTTTTTTTTTTTTTTTTTTTTTTTTTTTTTTTTTTTTTTTTTTTTTTTTTTTTTTTTTTTTTTTTTTTTTTTTTTTTTTTTTTTTTTTTTTTTTTTTTTTTTTTTTTTTTTTTTTTTTTTTTTTTTTTTTTTTTTTTTGGATTTGTTTCTGTAGTTTACTTATTTTATTTTTCAATTAAATCTTTATTGTTCAGATTATTACATTTGTTTCTCTTTTTTTTTCTTCCATAGCTCCCCTCCACCTGTCTCTTATCCCGCCCTCTACCCTTACCTCCCCCCATATTGACCTCATCCATAGATGTATGATTTTTGTCCAGTCTCTCCCTGTACCCTCCCCCACCCCTTTTCCCCTGAGAATTATCAGTCCACTCCCTTTCTGTTTCCCTGATTCTATTATATTCACCAGTTTATTCTGTTGATCATTTTTTCAATTCACTTGATTTTTAGATTCACTTGTTGATAGATATGTATTTGTTGTTCATAATTTTTTGGCTTTTACCTCTTTCTTCTTCCTCTTCTTGAAGAGTACCTTTCAGCATTTCATATAATATTGGTTTGGTGTTGATGAACTCCTTTAGCTTTTTCTTATCTGTGAAGCTCTTTATCTGCCCTTCAATTCTGAATGATAGCTTTGCTGGATAGAGTATTCTTGGTTGTAGGTTCTTGCTATTCATCACCTTGAATATTTCTTGCCACTCCCCATCTGGTCTGCATCGTTTCTGTTGAGAAATCAGCTGACAGTCGTATGGGTGCTCCCTTGTAGGTAATTAACTGTTTTTTCTCTTGCTGCTTTCAATATTCTCTCTTTGTCTTTTGCTCTTGGTATTTTAATTATGATGTGTCTTGGTGTGGTCCTCTTTGGATTCCTTTTATGTGGGGTTCTGTGTGCTTCCTGGACTTGTAAGTCTATTTCTTTCACCAGATGTGGGAAGTTTTTAGTCCTTATTTCTGCAAATATGTTTTCAGTATCTTGCTCTCTCTCTTCTTCTGGCACGCCCATAATTCTGATGTTGGTACACTTGAAGTTGTCCCAGAGGTTCTTTACATTATCTTCACATTTTTGTATTCTTTTTTCTTGTTGCTTTTCCATTGAGTGTTTTCTGATTCTTTATATTTCAAATATTTGACTTGATTCTTGCATTCCTCTAGTCTGCTGTTAGGTCTCTGTATAATATTTTCCATTTCAGTCAGTGTATGTTTAATTTCTAGTTGGTTCTTTTTCATCTCCTCTTGGGTCTCGCTAAATTTATCCATCTTTTCTAGGATATTCTTAAAAAACCTTATAACCATGGTTTTGAATTCTATATCCAGTCATTTGTTTTCCTCCATTTCTTTTGTTTGTGATCTCTTCCTTTGTCTCTGCATTTTCACTATGCTGGGAGAACTTCTGTGTTGGATTCAGCCTTATGATACAAGACTTGGAAAACTGCAAAAGCCTCTCTGTTGAGCTTGGGAGGGGTGGACTCTCAGGGCTTAACAGACTGCCTTACCTTCCAGTCAGCTCTGCCCTATGCGGCCGCTGGGTCTCACGTGCCTTTGCTTAATTGCTGGAGCAGTCCCTGTGTGCATGCGCAGTGCTTCTAGACCGATGCCTTTCTGGCTCCCTGTGCTCCGGGACCATATGAGTCTCAGTCTCCAGGGTTTTGCCCAAAACTGGGGTTTAGTGGAGTTAGAAGTGGCGCAGTTGGGAGGCTCTGTTTCCCTCCCCAGTGAAAGCCAGCAGCACAATCAACAGTCCATCTTCTCTGCGCAGTGCTGTGTGAGCCACCAGACTTCTGCCCTTTCTCGACTCCCCTAAATTTCCATGCACTCCTTCCTTTTCACAGTCCAAACTCCCCCCATATTGAGTTTTGGCCGGACCTGGGATAAGTGGTTCAGTGCAGTTGGGAGTCTCCCATCTCACTCCCACCAAAAGAAGCCAGCCAGACAATATGGCACCCACCCTCTCCACGCGCTTGTCTCTATACCTCAGCTTTTTGCAGCTCCTCTGGGTCTCCGTGAGCCCCCCTCTTTCCTTCTAGTTGTAGAATTTCCACTCCGCCAGCTTTCCTGTGGTTCTGGATGATGTCCTTTCTGTCTTTTAGTTGTAGTTTTGAAATTGTTGTGCGAGGCAGCAGTTTAGATGCTCACCTATGCCACCATCTTGGATTCTCCTGTGGCTTGTCTTAGTTATACCATGAATAGTGCACCTTTATTCAGGAAGTACTGGGACTCAGTGTTTTTCTAATAGTTGCCTGTATGTTTTGCTCCTGTGTTCTTGGTTACTCTGTTCTTTTAATTTGATTGCTTTCCAAATGAAAAATAAATAACTCCCAGATTTAGCATGAAATATAAAGGGCCCCCCCATTGTACAGCAATATGAATTCTATTAGCAATACTGTGTAACATAAGTACTAATGATAATAACCTCCTTTCTGACCATAGCTCGGAAGTTGGCTCCTTAACCATTGCATACCAAATCACTAAACAGATCTACATGTGAATGAAGAGAAAGATCAATCATGGAATGTTACTGTTTGACATACATTCCAAAACAATTTCTAATTACTGTAATTTTTAAAATGCATAAGCTAGTCAACTCAACATATGAAAGTGCTCATAAGAAATGTGTTAATTCATTCTTTTTAAAAATTAAATATATCAGTTCGACATTGGTTAATAAAGTTATATAGGTTTTAGGTGTACCTTTCTATGGTACATGAACTGTGTATTGCATTGTGTGCCCACCACCCAAAGTCAAATCATGTTCCATCACCATTTATTTAAACTGTTCATTCTTAAGGGCTTTAGTTACCCTTGTATTAAGCCAGATCGTTAGGTAGCTACAACCTTGGGCTTTACATCATTCCTTACCGAAAGGGAGGAAACTCGAGAAGGGAGATGTACAAGTGGCACACCCAGAGAGCAGTGAACTAGGACCACTTCCCCTTAATCTATCTTACTATACAGTATATACTTTGGCTTTCATCAAGTCATTATAAGTAAACTTTATATAGACAGCACCATAGAGTTTATTATTTTTTAAAATACCTCGTATAATGGCATTGTGATGAATTTTCATTTGAGATTGGGGTCAATAAAGTGTTAAGCTTAATCAGTTTTCCTAACTAAGTGAACTTCTTGCTACTAGACAGTGATTATTATATAACTTATGTTTCCCTCTTTTATCTGTATGGTGATGTTAAATGTATGTATGATATTTATAACTTTTCTCCATTTAGAGTTCCTTATGTGTATTTGTTTTCTCTTCCCATTTTATTTCTTGGTAAGAGTTTTTAAAATCCTTTATTATGTTTATTGTATCTATATTTTATTGTTAGCTATTTACCATACTTTAAAAAGCATATGGGATATAAACAATGCTAATAAAATAAATATGTTATAGCATACATTTATCACCTTGTTCATGTCCACCACAGTCGACAAAATTAATCTATTGCCTGTAATGCCCAATGATATAAGAAAATCCCCAACATCACATCTAGTCAAACTATTTTCTGAAAGAGAGCAGGAAAGGGAGATGTAGTTATGAGGCTCTACTTACCTGAATAGTTCAAAATGGGATAACTATGGGGGTAAGGAAAGTAGTGAGCCAAACACCGGAAGGTGAAAGGACATAGAAAATGACCATTGTGTTTAGCCTCCATGGAAGCAAAGACTATAGACCTAATTCGATGGAGAAACTTCTTTTATTTGAGCTCCAATTGTTTCCAAATAAGACTTAAGGTGACTCAACACTAAATTGCAACAGCACTAACACAATTACTGACAATACAAACTAAAACAAAGAAATAAAGTAGAAGAGAAGGTTTAGGTTTAGATTTAGATTTGTTTCTTTCATTGAAGGTCAGTACCTAAGGATGAAATGGGGGTGAAAACCAGCTGCAAATCTCACAGATCACTCGCACCAGTTCTCAGGATTGTTTATTAAAATAGGACTAATATTATATAAATTGGAATTTGCAAAAACACAAAAATTAGAACATAAAAACATAAAAATTACGTTATATTAAGATGAATTTTTCATCTTACATAGGTTTTGCTAGTGGAAGACTCAGAAAAATATGAAATTTTCAGCCAACCAGATAGAGAAGAGTTCCTGTTCTGTCTTTTCAAACATCTTTGCCTTGGTGGAGCCCTTTGTCAGTATGAGGATGTGATTAATCCATATCTGGAAACAACAAAGCTTATCTATAAGGATCTAGTAAGGTAATGTTGCTAGATTACAATATGTAAACCTCTAGTTAATAGAGTAAATTATTTGTTAAACTATGGTGGGATTACCCAGCATCTGTTTGTGGTCCTGTTAGCAACCAAAGTAAATAAATATGGCACCACTCTGACCTCCTCATAGCCTCCTCCTCCAGGCTAGAAAATGTCTCGATTTCTCTGTCCCTCCCCCCCTTTTTTTGTAATATATTTTTATTCATTTCAGAGAGGAAGGAAGAGAGAGAGAGAGAGAAACATTAATGATGAGAGAGAATCATTTATCGGCTACCTCTACAGGAATTGAACCCAGCACTCTTGAGTTCACAGGCTGATGCTCTATCCATTGAGCCAAACTAGCTAACCCTGTCCCTCTTTTAGTGCTCAGTCCCCTCATTCTTCACTTTCCTCTTGTTATTTCCTCATTCAGACCTGTTACCTGCTGCATTCCTCATTAGCAATTGCCATCTTCCAGTTCTTCTTTACCCCAGACCTCCTATTAAATCTCAAGAGAACAGAAGGATATTGGAATTTGCTTGACAATAGTTAAGAAAAAATTTACCTTAGTAATTTTTGGAAGAGTTTTCATCTAAGTGTAATCTTTACTTTTTAAATTAATCCCAAATCCCAGTTTGTTTTAAGTATTCTATGTTTTTTTTTCTTTATGAAGATCAAATGACGATAAAAACTTTATATCTTTTATTTATACTTTAATTTTAAATAAAATAAAAGTTCTTTGATTGGGTTTTTCAGTGATAAAGATATTGGACCATCTTTATAGGAAAAGGGGATAGGAACAAGTGAAACAAAGGGCCCCAGAGTTTAGCTATAAAATTTACTTTACCAGGAAAATAACAGAATTTACTTCTGTCAAATTAAAAACAAATATTTCTATAGGTGATCTCTGATTTTTATGAAAAAAGTTATTAAAGGTTGCTGGAAGAGATATATTTGAAACAATTTCAGAAAAAGCACACACATATCTACATTAAACATTCTGGTCTTGCCATTTGCAACTCATGAAAACTTACAAGACCACTTGTAGCACTCCCTGTGGACACTTCTCATTATACCTAGGCATACACACACCCCACTGCCACCACAGTGTGTTGTTTCTCATTAGCCACATGAACCTGTGGAATTCCTCACTACCATGTCCTGTGGAGGAAGAAATTCTATTGGAGATATTTGAAATAGAAATAACTTTAGAACCTGAACATTGAAGAAACTTCTGTTTTGCCCAATATTCCCTTTCCTGGATTCTTATTTGTGATTCTCTTCTACACTCTTTGGGTGCTAAGAAAAAGTATGTCTCAAAGACTAATGATTTTATTTTTAGACCCTTATACACTTTTTAAAAGAACTATATGGGCCCTGGTCTGATAGCTCAGTTGATTAGAGTATCATCCCAATATGTCAAATTTGCAGGTTCAACCTCTGGTCAGGGCACATATAGTGCATAATTAAGTGAAACAACAAATTAATGTTTCTTTCTTCAACCCTATTCCTCTCTCTCTCTCCCTCTCCCTCTCCCTTCCTCTCTTGAACTTATATGCATATATACATAGTCCATGGCCAGACAATAATGCTGAGAAGTCTGGGGTGGGGAAGGGAGCAGGGTAGAGGGGGTCAGTGAGAGTAAAAGGGGATATCTGTAATACTTTCAACAATAAGGATAAATTTTAAAGATAATAAAATTAAATTAATTAAGAATGTTCAGAAAACTTGCCCACCATTTAAAAAAATGAAAAGAGCAATATGGAAATTATGTCCCAGCATCTGTCAAAACCATTGTTATCTGGAGAGGGGGTTAGTAATTGCTAACATCTGATAAATTGCAATTATTAGTGGCATACCTGAAATCACAAAATTAATATCACTTATATTTCCTTTTATATTTTTCTTAAGAGATATCAGATGGATGGTACTGTACTTGACCTATAAAATTAGAAAGTTATGAGATATTTAAAGTAATAGCAATATAGGACTAGAGGTAATAAAATGGAGTAATATAATTTATTTCTGTTAGGAACCAACTTTTAATGTATAAATCATAGTTCTTTTTTAAATAATATACTTACGGGTCCTGGCCAAGAAGCTCATTTGGTTAGAGCATTGTCCTGATACGCCAAGCTTGTGAGTTCAGTCCCTGGTCAGGGCACATACAAGAATCAACCAGTGAGTGCATAAATAAGTGGAACAACAAGTCCATGTTTTTCTCTTTCTCCCTTCTCCTTCCCACTCTCTAAAATCAATAATTATTTTTTTAAAAAGAAATGTGAACTTTAAAAAAACACACTTAATATGTGTTAAGTGGTTGTTAAATGAAGTATCAAATACTAAATTTTCCTCTAAGTTTATTTGATAAGCACAAACTTTTATAAAGTGGTTTGGTGTTTTTTTAGATTTTTTTTTTGTAATTGAGGGACAATTTCCATACACTAAAGTGAAGAAATCACAATGTACATACAGGTTGGTGAACCTTTATATATGTTTACATTCATATAAACACCTTCAGATCAATATTTAAAATTTAAAAAATAAAACTAGATGTAACTGTAGATAGGTTTTGTATTTTGATCTGGTTGGTTATGTATGCGTATACCAGTATTTTAAATGTAGTTGTCATAGCACAGAATTTTAAATATATTCTTCAACTTTTAAAAAATATATCTCGGATATTAGATACATAAAAAAAATTATCTCAATCCATGTCATATAAATATGTGGAAATCAGTTTAATTACATGAACCCTGGGTTTAAATCAGAATGAAATGTTTTAGAAATGAAAACAGCCTAAGAATCTTGAATCCTGAAATGGCTTAAGTCTGGCCATTCCCAATAGCTGCACAGGCTCAAACACATACGTGTATGCACACACACACACACATACACACACCCTCACTCTCACCCTCAAAAGTCCACCCTCTTCCTCCTTTCTCTCTTCTCCCCTTACTTTTACATAAGCAACAAAGAAGAAGCAATGTTTTCCCCTGATAAAGTGAAGGGGAGGGATATATCTTTTAAATTTAACCAACACTTCATATTTGAGCAATACCCTTGATGCATATGTAGATACAGGATAAACAGGTGAGGTGTAGGAAAAGAGAACTGGACTCTGTGTCAACTAGGTTCTATTCCCAGAAATAGCACTTTTATTTTATTTTTAATTTTTTTAAATTTCTATTAATGTATTACATGTGTACATAACTTCCCATTGCCCCCTCCCACTCCCATGCATGCCCTAATCCCCCAGTGTCTTGTCTCCATTGGTTATACTTGTATGCATGCATTCAAGTCCTTTGGTTGATCTTTAATCTACCACATCTCTCCCTAACCTTCTCACTGTTATTTGACTGTTTGATGCTTTACTGCCTCTGTATCTATCTTTTTGTTCATCAGTTTATAATGTTTTTTATTATCCAAAGATAAATGAGATCATGTGGTATTTTTCTTTCATTGACTGGCTTATTTCACTTAGCATAATGCTCTCCAGTTCCATCCAGGTTGCTGCAAATGGTAAGAACTCCTTTTTTATGGCAGCATAGTATTCCATTGTGTAGATATACCATGGTTTTCTGATCCAGTCATCTGCTGACGGGCACCCATGCTGTTTCCAAATCTTAACTATTGTAAATTGTGCTACTATGAACATAGGGGTGCATATATCCTTTCTGATTGGTGTTTCAAGTTTCTTAGGATATATTCCTAAGAGTGGGATTGCTGGGTCAAATGGGAGCTCCATTTTTAGTATTTTGAGGAAACTCCGTACTGTTCTCCATAGTGGCTGCACCAGTCTGCATTCCCTCCAGCAGTGCACAAGGGTTCCTTTTTCTCCGCATCCTTGCCAAGACTTATCCTTTGTTGATTTGTTGATGATTGCCATTCTGACCGGTGTGAGATGGTATCGCATTGTCGTTTTGATTTGCATCTCTTGGATAATTAGTGACTTTGAGTATGTTTTCATGTGTCTCTTGGCCTTCCTTCTGTCTTCTTTCTAAAAGATTCTATTTAGGTCCGTTGCCCATTTTTTTATTGGATCATTTGTGTTTCTCTTATTATGTTATATAAGTTGCTTGTAGATGTTGGAGATTAAACATTTATCAGTTATAACATTTGCAAATATGTTTTCCCATACAGTGGGCTTTCTTATTGTTTTGTTATTGGTTTCTTTTGCTGTGCAAAAGCTTTTTATTTTGATGTAGTCCCATTTGTTTATTTTCTCTTTAACTTCCATTGCCCTAGGAGCAGTATCAGTGAAGAAGTTCCTTTGGCATATGTCTGAGATTTTGCTCTATGGATTCCTCTAGTAATTTTATGGTTTCCCATCTTATGTTTAAGTCCTGTATCCATTTGGAGTTTATTTTTGTGTATGGTGTAAGTTGTTGATCTAGTTTCATTGTTTTGCATGTATCTGTCCAATTTTCCCAACACCATTTATTGAAGAGACTGTCTTGACTCCATTATATGCTCTTGCCTCCTTTGTCAAATATTGATTGAGCATAATGGCTTGGGTCAATTTCTTGGTTCTCTGTTCTGTTCCATTGGTCTATATGTCTGTTCTTGTGCCAATATCAGGCAGTTTTGAGAACAGTTGCTTTGTAATATATCTGGTATTGTGATCCTCCCAACTTGGTTCTCCTTTCTCAGGATTGCTGTGGCTATTCAGGGTCTATACTGGTAATGTTTTGTGGAGAGTGTAACTGAAAGACAGCTACTGAGAGGATATACTTTTAATATTATATAATTTAGTAATACATAATTTAACCAATAGATTACATATACATTATCCCACTTAATTCTCCTATAATCCTAAAAGGAACTATATTATGCCTCATTTACATATGAGAAAATTGGGATTCAGAAATATTAATCTTGACCAAAGTGAAATAACATCAGTGGCAAAACTGGCATTTGAGTTTAAGTTGTGTAGTTCTTTAGCTAATGTGTATTTATCTACCCTTCCAATTCACTGCACTTCAATCTAACTTTTACTAATTCTCATTTTTCCAGTAATTGGCTCTGGCCTTGGAGTTATGTACATAGTTTGAATCTCAGATTGATGCCAACCTTCTAAAATTCAGATTTTTGCAATTCCAACTCGGTTGCCTTTGCATCACCTTTGAATGAAACCGCAGCTGCCACCCTTTTTAAATCACTTTAGTTGGATGTTATATATTTCAGGATTAAGAACACCTGAATACTAAATATATTATGCCAATGTTCATTATATTTAAAATGTATCTTTCTCCCTTATTTTAGTGTTCGAAAACATCCTCAAACCAAGGAAATACAAATTACCTCTTTCATCTTTAAAGTTACAGCATATGTAAGTGGAGAGAAAATTTACTACCAATGAACTTAATTACTTGTTATTAACAGGGTTGTTACAACTGGAGTTAGCAGTTAGGCTTTATTCTGCCAATGAAAAAAAATGATGATATTTAGCTTTTTGTTAAATTTAAGGTATGCTTTTATTTGGAGAACAGTATGAACTTTTTCCCCTACCTTTCTTTCTATTGTACATGTCTAATAATAGTCTTTAGTAAGAGCTAAATCTGTGACTCATGGGAAGAAAATCTTAGTTCTCTGTCAAACCACAAGTTACAGTCAAATAAGTAAGACTGCCATAGATGTATTTGTGCCACAGAATTGGATGCTTGAATTTTAGTAGCATACAAAAGTGTCTTCATTCAATCAGTTTAATGTTTATTGAGTATGTACTGTGCTGGGTTAGGTACTTTTTATTGATAAACAAAAGAAGCCTAGTCCCTTGTGGTACATATGGAACATGTTTTTAAAAAAAGCAAAGATAGAAGAAAATTGCAAAATGGAAATTTTAGCAATATTAGCACTTTATAAGCACTTTTTCAAAGATGTATTTCCTTTTAAACTACAAATTTCTTAAGGTAAAAAATTAAGCATGTTTGTGTACTAATGAACATATGTATTATTAGCGTAGTAGACTGTCAATATTTTTTTCATTTTAATTTTTTTATTGATTGAGCTATTACATATTTTTCCTCATCCCCCCATTACTTTCCCAACACCCCCCCACACACACACACACACTCATGCCCTCACCCCCCTGTTGTCTTTGTCCACTGGTTAGGTTTATGTGCATGCACACAAGTACTTTGGTTGATTTCTTCCCCTTACCCCCAAACTCCCCTTATCTTCCCTCTGAAATTTGACAGTCTGATGGATGCTTCCATGCCTCTGGATCTGTTTTTGTTCATCAGTTTATGTTGTTCATAATTTCCCATAGATGAGTGAGATCATGTGATAGTTATCTTTCTCTGACTGCTTATTTCACTTAGCATAATGCTCTCTAGTTCCATCCATGTTGTTGCAAATGGTAGGAATTCTTTCTTTTTTAGTGCAGCATAGTATTCCATTGTGTAGATGTATCATAGTTTTTTAATCCATTCATCTGCTGATGGACATTTAGACTGTTTCCAAATCTTAGCTATGCTAAATTGTGCTGCTATGAACATAGGAGTGTATATATCTTTTCTGATAGATGTTTCTAGCTTCTTGGGATATATTCCTAGAAATGGGATCACTGGGTCAAATGGGAGTTCCATTTTTAGTATTTTGAGGAAACTCCATACTGTTCTCTAAAGTGGCCGCACCAATCTTCATTCCCACCAGCAGAGCATGAGGGTTCCAATATTTTTAAAAAATTACTTAACTGACAATTTATTGTCAAATATTTGATGAATGTTTCATGACATTTTAACAGAAATTATGTTAGTTAAATATGTTGACTGTTATTTGAATACTGTTGTGTACTAAATAATTTAAGTTTATCTTTTTCAGGATTCTGCTGGTGTGTGCTACCCTTCAAGAAAAAGTCATGAACAGACATTTTCTTACTTTATTGTGGATCCTATCATGCGTCATGTTCATGTTTTATACCACTGTTATGGCGTGGGAGAAATGTCTTAGCAGTATTCTTTCAGATAATCTGTATTTACTACATTTTTATTTACCAATTTTTATTTTAATACTTATAGATAAGCAATTACTTTGCAAGTTAATTCAAGTAAAGTGTAAAGAACCCACTTAGAGCAGAAGCAAATGCCAAGATGCTTTTCTTTTTCTTTTTTAATGTGCCCTATTGATTTTAGAAAGAGAAAGGGAAAAGAGGAAAGAGAAACATTGGCTGCCTCCTGCACATCCCCTACTGGGAATCAAACCGGCAACCTCTCTATGCATGGGACAGCGCTCAACCAACTGAGCCAGGGCCAACAAGCTTTTCTTTAAATTTGTCTTTTAAAAAGCTAACATAGGAAAGCTAACATAGTAAATAGACTCTGTCCCTAACATAGTCCATACCTGGGGTCAGCAAACTGTGGCTTGCGAGCCATATGTAGCTCTTTGGCCCCTTGAGTGTGGCTCTTCCACAAAATACCATGGCCTGGGCAAATCTATTTTGAAGAAGTGGTGTTAGAAGAAGTTTAAGTTTAAAAAATTCGGCTCTCAAAAGAAATTTCAATCCTTGTACTGTTGATATTCGGCTCTGTTGACTAATGAGTTTGCCAACCACTGGTCTATACCAATACATTTGGAGAATTTTTACAGAAGTTACAAAGAACTAAAACTCTAGTTAATATTTGTTGCATTAGAATTCAAGTGAGTCCTTAATTTTCCATTTATTTTATTTTAGAAGCGAATTAATTCTCGATTAAAATTGTGGAAGAAATTTAAACATCTCTACCACATATTACTAATATGAATTATTAGCTATTTAAATTTGAATTTTATTTAATTATACTTCTACATTGTATAAAGATTTATATTCAAGGGCTGTGAAAAGCATAACAGTTTCTTTGTTTCATTTGTCCCACTTAAAATCCTCAAATAAAAAAGAATTTTCTGAAAGTAATTGTAAACTCTTTTAGCACATAATAATTAAAATTGCAGCTGCCCACAGCTAGTACAGATTCTGCATGTAAACATAGACAGTTGCCCTGATGGTACTAAGTTGGCAAAAGAATAAAGAACATGTCTCTTAGTACTGTTTCCTCATTACATTCATAAAATTAATATCTAACTTAGATGTTTTTTAATAGAAAAAGTAATTGACAAGAAATGTTGAGACTTTAAGGAGAGGCAAGTTTGTAATATTTGTTTCTGTGTTGTAGGGATAAAGATGATAATCTTAGATTTGAACTTGTGGACATATCTGGAAGGCAACTGGCAAGCTGGGTATAGAGGTCGGGAGAGTTTAACTTTTAATACCTAGCACAGTGACTTGGTACATTAATAATTTATTGAGTGTGCATTTTCCAGATATATCCATAATATCCATAGTGGTTTTTTTAAAAAAATCATATAAAAAACAAAATCAAGAACTAAAATGCCTACTTGCTACCAGAATGGATGCTTGCCATACAGGCCCCCTTTATCAATCAGACAATCAATTATTTTTGAGTACCAACTTTATTCAAGGCACTGTGCTATATACTTGGGGGAAATATACACTCCCTATAAACTTTGTAGAGAAGGTCATCTATAAGAGTATGTCTATGAACAGTGACTGTTACATGAATTCAGAGATGAAAGAGATCACTATGAACTAGGTCTGGGAAGGGCTTTGCCTGGCTTCTACAAAAGAATGGATGGGGTTCCAACAACTGGAAAGGAGAGCAGGCCAGCTACGTAGAGGAGCATGATGTGGCAGAGTGCCCTGAGCCTCACTCTGGGATGGAAATTTGGAGGCAGAAGATAGGGACTGATTTGGAGGAGTTGCCAATATTTTCTCTCTGCTTTAGAGGTGGAGGTAGAATACACTTTTGAAGGAAGATCAATCCATTGTTTTGGGGAAATCATCTTAATGACCTATCTGTGATTATGCAGGTTTTGGTAGTATGAGGAAGTAATGATTTTAGGGTAGCCAGTCAAATTGCCTACATTCTTCTGCCATTACTTGCTGTGTGACTGAGCTAGTTAGAACCTTTCTGTGCCTTAGTTGCCTCTTCTATAAAAGGGAAAATTAATAGGACTCCTTTATAGATTATTGTGAAAATTACACACACACACACACACACACACAGTTTAGAAAGATGCCAAGTACATAAGTTTAAGTGTTCATGAATTGTGGCTTTTTTTCATTCTCTGTTGAGGAAATATGAAAAACTCTGGAGCTAAGCAGCAAATAATGTAAAAAGCTATCTTCCTTAAGGTCAGAATTGCTTTTCTTAAGATTATTATTATTATTGATTAATCCTCACCCAAGGATATTTTTTCCATTGATTTTTTGGAGAGAGGGGAGGGGTGGAAGGGAGGGTGAGAGAAACATCAATATGAAAAAGACACATTCATTTATTGGTTGCTCACTCATGCGCCTCCTCCTTCTCCCTCCTCCCCCCCGCCCCCTTCACTGGGGCCAGGAATCAAACCTGCAACCCTTGCCCTTGACTAGGAATCCAATCCAAGACCCCTCCATGGGCAGGCTAAAACTAATCACTGAGTCATGCCAGCCAGGGCAAGATTCTTATCTTTTAATATAATTTTATTGATTTTTAGAGAGTAAGGGAGAAGGGGAGAGAGATAGAAACATTAATGATGAAAGAGAATCATTCATTGGCTGCCTCCCACAAGTCCCCCACTGGGGATCGAGCCACAATCTAGGCATGTGCCCTGACCAGAAATCAAACAGTGACCTCCCGGTTCATAGGTCAATGTTAAAACACTGAGCCACACAGGCCAGGCTTATTTTATTATTAATTTGACTAGATAGAGTATAATAGATGGAAGCACTTTTTCTCCTTTCTCTGTAAAGGATCTAAGTTCAGATTCTAACCGAAACCAGTTTGGCTCAGTGGATAAAGCATCGGCCTGCGGACTTGGAAGATCCCAGGTTCAATTCCGGTCAAGGGTATGTACCTTGGTTGCGGGCACATCTCCAGTAGGGGGCATGCAGAAGGCAGCTAATCAATGTCTCTCTCTCATCGACGTTTCTAACTCTCTCCCTTCCTCTCTGTAAAAAATCAATAAAAATATTTTTTTTAAGTTCAGATTCTAGGTGTTTCTTTGGCAACATTTTGCACACTTGGAATTATTTGCTCAACTATTTGTAATCATTTCATGTCTGTCATGAAAACAGCAACTGTGTCTGTTTGGTTCTCCCGTATATCCTCAATGACTAGCATATTGCCTGGCACTTAACTGACACTTCACCTGTGTTCCCCAACCAACTCAGTCCATGTGATGGGCGTGTAACTCAGGTGTGGAGAGTGAGGGGCATGGAAGGGTGGGTGAGTAAGGTCATAGGGCATTCAGGATTACATTAGGTCTACTCGTTATCCCTAAGCCTGTATAAAATTGTGCACACCAGTATAAACTGGATGTAGCTGTATGGTGTGGAATTAGACACGCAGCCTGGGACGAATTATACTTGGAGAACAGCAGCAGTCTTAGAAGCCAGCTTTGAAGAGCAAGCTGTGATCAACTGAGGATAGAATATTATTCTGGAGTGAGAAACTGACCATGGTGACATGTGACAATACAATGGTTTTCTGGGATTTGAAAGCATTTTTTCAGAAATTTTAAAAATGACTTAAGAGAAGGCTATGGAATTATAACTTGGACATTCAAAAAAATGGATTCAGGGTGAAAACTGGAGAACTTGGGACACTTAGGTCTGTCTCGTGAGCAAAAAATAGGCAGAAGAGCACAAGGTGATTTGGGAGGACATGAGTATATCTGATGCGTTAGAACTGAGGGTCCTGTTCAGAAATTCTCTGGGTAATAACACAGAGAAGACAGATTAATGGGGAACTGGTCACTGAGAGCTGTGGGTACAAAGCTAAGAAATGTAAATCTTTTAAACAGATGACATATAGCAGTCATTAAAGACTTTGGAGCACGTTAGTAGCATCATGAAAGTGATACTCTGGAAAGATTAGTCTGGCAGTGATGAATTGGGGTAAGGAAAGTCCAAAGTCCAAAGATCAAACAGAAGATTATAGTAGTTGTCAAAGCACAGAATTGACTGATCTAAGTTAATAGCAATAGAAACCCTTTTTGGGATCATGAAGTATGTGACAATGGAATGCAGATTAGAAAAAAAATGAAATATGGGCCCCAAAAAGGCTAGCGGCTGGGTGAATTATGTAGTGCTGGGTATTTAAGGTAGTGAGGACTGGGAAGTGGGAACTGTGGTAGGAAGATGTGGTCAGAGTGGGGAATTCCCTTGTCCTGCCTTTCGTTCCTGTCCCAGGCCATGCTCAACTAACCTTGGTCCTTACAACTTTGAAAACCTAGGTCTGAAGTTTCTAAAAACTGACTGGAGGTTTCTTAGGAAAGGTATTGATTCTGAAGGCTTCTTAGTCATCCAATTAATCAGCAAGTATTTATTCATTCTTCCACAGATGTTTATTGATTATCTACTGTATGCTGGGGACTTTCTAGGCACTGCATATACAGCAATGAACAAAACAGACAAAACGTTGTATATTTGGAAGTTTACATTCTAATGCTCATAACAGTGTTAGGTACAATGAGAAAAATACCCAATTATGAAACTTGAAGTTTTATTGGAGACATGACACACATTTTAAATATTTTTCAATCTGGTGGATGTGAAATGATACTTATTTTTTTAATTGCTCCGACTTTTTATATAAAATAGAGCATTGTGCCGAGACCGGTTTGGCTCGGATAGAGCGTCGGCCTGCGGACTGAAAGGTCCCAGGTTCGATTCCAGTCGGGGGCATGTACCTTGCTTGCGGGCACATCTCCAGTGTGGGGTGTGCAGGACGTGGCTGATCGATGTCTCTCTCTCATCGATGTTTCTAACTTTCTATCCATCTCCCTTCTTCTCTGTGAAAAATCAATAAAATATATTAAAAAAAAATAGAGCATTGTTTTATGTAGTTTTACAAACGTGTTGATTCTGATAGGCAGTTTCAGAGTTCACAACCACTGCTCTACTCTACTTTTTTTTCTAGTTTAAATAAAAAGGAGGGGGGAGAAAGAATACATGAAAAGCAAAAACCAAAAGAAAGAATAAAAGGCAGGGAAGTTTGCTGTCTCTAACTGTAAAAGCTGCATTAATTAGTACTAAAAGCTGCATTTAGGGCCACATTTAGCCGTGTCCAACTGGCAAACTCTAGCAGCCGGTATACCTGATATCCTCTAATGTAAGACTTCAATCTCCTGACTTGGCACACATATTAAAGTTCATTCGAATAGGCTGGCTAACCTGGATTTAAATAAGGCTAAAACTTACCATTCCTGCTTATCTTTTTTTTTCTTTTGTAAAGAGAAAAAAAAATGTCACTGAGCTTTAGCAAACAACAAGAATCTAAATTATTTTTTTTTTCATTATTAGAAAGGAGTGTGAGAGAAATAGTAAAATGGTAAGCACCTATAACAATATAAATAGACTTTTATTCAATCAATTTTTTTTATCAACTGGCACCTTTCTATGTCCTTAACATATTGTAGAATGAAACACTTATTCTTAAAATACTTCATACATATAAAATAAGGTTAAATATAGCATTGCCATTCTGAGGGACCCATACTGATCAGTCAAGGATGATTCACAATGAAAGGCTTCCTTGAGAAGGGAATTAAAGTACACATTAAAAGAAACAACAGTCATGAATTGGCTTAGAGGAGGAAAGATTTCCAGGCAGAGAGTATATTCCTCGCTAATAGTGTAGAGATAGAAAATACATGTGGTTTTACAAACTGTCTTGAATACAACAGATATGCCTAGAAAAGTAGATCATTCAACTAATGTCTATTGTGTCTAGTAAATGGAGAACATCTGGACATCATCTCTGTCTAAAAATCCTTCATATACTTGGATATAATTATTAAGTCTTTTTCTAAACAATCCCACATATTTATCCTTTACTCAATGTCTTGTTTCTCGGTTCTTTAATCATCTTTCAGTCTGCTAAGTCCTCTCCGGTTGTCGATGTCACAATATATGCTGCTTATTGTCGAAAAAGTCATTTATACACAATTGATTACAATTTGTGATGATCATTATTTACATAATTTCTATGCGTCAAAGTGTATAATTTAACATTAATTAGAACTGTATTAGGAAGTTAAAAGTTAAATTCTTAAAATGTGCATATGAATTTGTTGTACTAAATTAGAATAACAGCACAGGAGATCACTTAGCTCAACTCTTTTTTATAGAACTTGAGGTCCTGAGAGGTTTTTCTGCTCTGTCTAATATGACAATCACTAGCCATTTATGAAACAGAAAATTCTATTCCTTAGTCACACTAGCCACATCTCAAGAGCTCAGTAGCTACACATGTGACTAGTAGTTCTGGTTTTAAACAGCACAGATATAGATCATTCCTTCCCCCATCACAGAAAGTTTTATTGGGCAGCACAGGGTTAAATAACTTGCCCAAAGCCATAAAGCTCTTAGAACCAGAATTTCCAGTTCCTGGTCCAAAGATCCCACCATACCTTTTTTAAAAGGTAAAATATGATAGATTACTTACCCTATCTGCAACATTTAAATTTTTGTACAAAGCATTATGCTAGGCATGGATCCTGACCCCAACAAGGTTTTAAGAAAATTATTTTAGATGGGTTGCTGCCTATATAGAAATTCCTGCAGTTTTGAGTTGGAGAGCAAGGGTGAAAATGGCACTTGAGGGAAATGGGTGTAGAATCATAGAAGATTGATGGGAGTGGGAAAGACCGGATAGAGCCTGGGAGACTAGCCAGGAATTGAGGTGTGAGCTGAAAAGTGTCTGATGCCTCTGGGAAGGTCATAAGGACTGGAGACATTTCAGTACAAACCCATCCCCCCTCCCACCCACCCACACACACACATTTACATATATATATATATATATATATATATATATATATATATATATATGGGCATTAAGTAGCTGTAGGTCAGAAGGGAGATGTAACTAAAACACCTGCCACAATCTATATAGGCAGCAACCCACTTAAAGTAATTTGGTAACATATTCACATTTTTAACATGACGTGGCACACTAAACACTTTTTCTTTTTATTATTATTTTTAACTAGAGGCCTGATGCACGAAGATTTGTACAAGAATAGGCCTTCCTTCCCCTGGCCACTGGTACACAAGACCTAGGCTTTGGCTTTGGCCACCACCTTTTGCCTTCACTCCGGCCCTGCTGCCCTCCTGTAGCTCCCTCTTCCTCCCACATTCTCCCTCATAGCAGGCATCCCATCCCACCCCAGGCACTCTGCATCTGCACATGCATGCACTGGTCAGGGGCCCAGAGTGGCTGGGGTGGGGCAGAAAGCCTGTGTTGTCACCATGGTGATGACACAAAAGTCCTGGCCTGGCCGCCACTATCTTTGTCACTTTAATTTTCATATTCCCTCCTTATTGGCTGTGGGTGCCACCATCTTTGTCACAGAGTGATGATCAATTTGCATATTCTGTCTATTAAGATGTGTTTTATTGATTTCAGAGATAGGAAGGGAGACGGGGAGAGAGAGAAACATCAATGATGAGAGAGAATCATCAATTGGCTGCCTCCTGTATGCCCCCTACTGGAGATTGAGCCAGGAACCCAGGCATGTGCCCTGGCCAGGTTCTTGGGTCCCTGCTCAACCCTAAGCCACACCCACTGGACATAAAAAATGTTTTTAAAATCTTTACGTTAAAAACTATCTTTAAAGAATACATCAATCTCTCTGATGCGTCTCTTATTATCTAACTTATTTCCTCTTTAATGGCTTTAAAAACATTTTTGTGCCACATGTCTAGTTGAAGATATGCTTATGTTGAAACAGTCACAATGTTAAAACTGCAAACATGTTGGAATCACTGCTTAAGAGACCTTTTAAAATAGAATTCATTGTTACCTTTCATGTAAGATTCAAGACATTGCTTTTTGAGATTCATTAAAACATGAATGTTATCTAATAAATAGATTTTTTTTCAATTACCAAAAATATTATAATATATATATATATATATATATATATATATATATATATACATATATATATATATATGGAATAAATAATGAGATTAAAGGGATGTCCTATATAATAAAGAGCTAATATGCAAATATTCCATAATGGCTCAGACACTCAACACTGGGGAGAGAAGAATGGGGACCAGCCAGGCACAAATGAGTTTGCGAGAGAGGAATGGGGAACTGTCAGGCAGTGGCCTGGGAGAGGGACAAGCCACCCACCCATGGCCCCCTGTTGCTGTGGCCGGCCTAGCTGAAGCCGGCACAGGTCCTGGGTGCCTGGGGCTGGCCAGGAGAAGGGAAGCCAGGGTCCTGGGTGCCTGTGACTGGCCGGAGGAGGGAATTCTGGGTCCCAGGTGTGGGGTGAGGCAGAGGTGGTTAGGCATGATCAGGCAGGCAGGCAGAGGGGTTAGGGACAATCAGGTAGGAAGGCAGGCAAACAGTTAGAAGCCAGCAGTCCCAGATTGCAAGAGGCAGTCGGATAGCCTCCTAGGGGTCTCGGATTGGAGAGGGTACAGGCTGTGCTCAGGGATCCGCCCCCTCCCATGCACAAATTTTATGCACTAAACTGTAAAGGAATTTTACCTTGATGCATGATGTTTACAAAGCAATATTTATAAAACAAAAACAATGTGGAATATAATATAGAGTAGTGCTCTCAAACATTAGCTTGCATCAGAATCGCCTATGAGGGACTTGTTAAAACCCAGATTGCCCTGTCTGCCTCCAGAGTTTCTGATTCAGTAGGTCTGGCTTATGGCCTAAGAAGCTACATTTCTAACAAATTTTCATTGATGGTGATTTTGGTTTGGAGACTATACCTTGAGAATCACTGGTAGGTAACATAATATGTTTAGTATTTTTAGAAGATAACCTTTTCATTTGTTGTGTAACTTAGTAAGGTGTGGTTAATGATGAGGCCTATGGACCTTTATTTTCAAGCCTCGATGTAGAAAGCACAAGCCTGAATGTGACAGTCTGTATTGCTCACTGCATGGGTGTGGCTCTTTGGGGCCTCCATTACTTGCTGCACTTGGTTCTGCCCTAAGCCTGAAGGGCTCCCTTCTTGGATATTCTTTACCTCCGGCTCTCAGAACAAAACTGATTTCTCCCAAATGGACAACTTTAGCTAGATTGTAGAAGGAAAATAAATCTGACTTAAGATGATTTTTTTTTACTTCAGTATATGTAACATTTTATTAAAAAGAGAAGCCTATTAACCAAAATGCATCTATTGGGGTATAAAATGAAAAATATATATCATATTTGAAAGGAGTGGGTCTTTCTATAATAGGTCTGACAGGTCCTCCAAGATACCAAAACAAAAAACAAACAAACAAAAAAAAACAACACAGGCTTGAGCAATTTACCTGTGCCCCCAACCTTTCTGGAAAGTTGTCATAACCTGGTATATGCTTATCAGTTTAGGCAGCTAGCTCACCAGGATAGTAATCTGAGTAGAGTTGCTCATAAGTATTTTTCTGCTATCAGGGAAAAATGTCAGGGAAGCCAACTTAAATGGGTGAAAAGTTGGCATAATTTTTTTTTACAAAGAAGTATTATCATAGATTGTAGTTTATCTCTCTTCTAATCCCTGTTCCCCACCCCAACTGATGTTGTTGTAGCTAAACAGGGTTGAACGTGATCTTGTTTTTTTTAAATAATTACATGTAAATGTTCATTTCTAAAGTGCTTTTAAAATGCTTATTCTCTAAAATTGGTAAATAGATGACACTTTGAGGCCTTGACTTTCTTTCTTACTTAAACCTATAGCTATGGCCTAGGGAAAAAAATCCAGTCTACAAATGAGTGACATCGTGTGATATTTATCTTTCTCTGACTGACTTATTTGGTAAGGGGGAGAGATCAACAAAAGGACTTGTATGCATGCATATAAGAATAACCAATGTACACAGACACCAGGGGGGTGAGGGCATGAGTGGAGGTGGGGGAGAGAGAGGAGGAAGGGGGGGAAGGGGAAGGACACATATGTACACCTTAATCAATAAAATGTAAAAAAGTTCCAGTCTAACAACACCTTTTGTAACATGATTCAAAGTAATGGATTCTGAATAAATCATCCCAGGAGTGGCAGAACCTACTCTTTAGTTGCATATATAGCTTTGCAGGGAACCTGACTTCAAATACCTATTTGTGTGCTAAATTTATTTGTCAATTCTGATAATATCTGTTAAATAATATGAACAATACTTTGTACTAGTTTTTTATTTTTTTAAATGGGGATTTTCCATCTATAAATTAGAGGTGTAGCTATGAGATTTGAGATTCCCTTCTCCCTATAACTAGACTAAAAAGCAGTTTTTATTTTTTATTTTTTTATTATTTTTTAATTAAATCTTTATTATTCAGATTACTACATTTGTTTCTCTTTTTTCCCCTCCATAGCACCCCTCCACCCAGCTCCCACCCCTCCTTCTGCCCTTAGCTCCCTCCCATTGATCTCATCCATAGGTGTATGATTTTTGTCCAGTCTCTCCCTGTACATCCCTCACCTTTTCCCCCTGAGAATTATCAGTCCACTCCCTTTCTGTGCTCCTGATTCTATTATATTCACCAGTTTATTCTGTTGATCAAATTTTTAATTCACTTAATTTTTAGATTCACTTGTTGATAGATATGTATTTGTTGTCCATAATTTTTTTGGCTTTTACCTTTTTCTTCTTCCTCTTCTAAAAGAGTACCTTTTAGCATTTCATATAATACTGGTTTGGAGTTGATGAACTCCTTTAGCTTTTTCTTATCTGTGAAGCTCTTTATCTGCCTTTCAATTCTGAATGTTAGCTTTGCTGGATAGATTATTCTTGGTTGTAAGTTCTTGCTATTCATTACGTTGAATATTTCTTGCCACTCCCATCTGGCCTGCATCATTTCTGTTGAGAAACCAGCTGACAGTCGTATGGGTGCTCCCTTGTAGGTAATGAACTGTTTTTCTCTTGCTGCTTTTAATATTCTCTATCTTTTGCTCTTGGTATTTTAATTATGATGTGTCTTGGTGTGGTCCTCTTTGGATTCCTTTTATATGGGGTTCTGTGTGCTTCCTGGACTTGTAAGTCTACATTATCTTCACATTTTTGGATTCTTTTCTCTTCTTGCTTTTCCAGTCGAGTGTTTTCTGTTTCTTTATATTTCAAATTTTTGACTTGATTCTTGCCTTTCTCTAGTCTGCTGTTAGGACTCTGTATAATATTTTTTATTTCAGTCAGTGTCTCTAATTGGTCATTTTTCATTTCCTCTTGGGACTCGTAAAATTTATACATCATCTCTAGCATCTCTTCTTGGGACTTGATAAACTTATCCATCTTTTCTAGCATATTCTTGCAAAACCTTATAAGCGTGGTTTTGAACTCTATATCCAGTCGTTTTTTTTTCCTCCATTGCTTTTGTTTGTGATCCCTTCCCTTGTCTTGGCATTTTCACTATGTCGGGAAAACTTTTTTACTTGCAAAACCACAGAAGCCTCTGTTGTGCTTGGCATGGGTGGAGTCTCAGGGCTTAAGGGACCGCCTTGCCTTCTAGTCGGCCCCGCCCTCCACGGCCCCCGAGTCTCATGTTACTGGGTAATCGCTGGAGATGTCCTTGTGCGCTCGCCCGCCCACAGTGCCTCTAGACCGCTGCCTTTCCAGCTCCCCTGCCTGCCAGGACCACACGAGTCTAGGTCTCCAGTGTTTTGCCCGAATCAGGGGCCCAGTGGACTCAGAAGTGGCACAGTTGGGAGGGTCTGTCTCCCGCCCAGTCGCAAAAGCCAGTGGCACAATTAGCAAACTGTCCTCTTCGCAGAGCTGTGCGCGTGCGCGACCAAACCTCCTATCTTTTTCGACTCCCCTAAATTTCCGTGCACTTCTCCCTTTTCACAGTCCAAACTCCCCCCATATGAGTTTCGGCTGGATCTGGGGTTTAGTGTCTTAGGATAAGGGGTTCAATGCCGTTGGGAGTCTCCGTTTCCCTCCCGCCAGAGAAAGCCAACCAGGTACTCGGGCATCCACTCTCTCAGCGCGCACGTCTCCGTACCTCAGCTTTTTGCAGCTCCTCTGGGTCTCTGTGAGCCCCTCTCTTTCCTTCTAGTTGTAGAATTTCCACTCCGCCAGCTTTCCTGTGGTTCTGGATGATGTCTGTTCTGTCTTTTAGTTGTAGTTTTGAAATTGTTGTGCGAGGCAGCATTGTAGGCGTTTACCTATGCCGCCATCTTGGATTCTCCTCCATGGATCTGCTCAAAAAGCAGTTTTTAAAACCAACAAAGCTCTTAATCATTACCTTATACATTTATTGTTCACTGTAGTTTCTAGCTATTTCAGAAGGACCTCCTTCAAGCCAGAATCTAGCTCATAACTATTGATTAGTGTCTAATGAGGAACATACATAATAATTGCTAAAGGTTGTGGTAATAAACATTTTATATTTGAGAATTCAATGTGAATAAGAATAAAAATAAGTTCAGGGCAATGTTAATTCTCAGGTACACACAAAATATCTTCTAAATATTAAAGTGGAGAATTCTGAAATAATATCTCTGAGTTGAATAGTCATGTCCTATCAGGCCTAGGAGAACTTTCTTTAGCAAACTGTTCTTTATTTTCTCATCACACAATTATACCAAGTCAATTCAAATCAGGCTTTCTTAATCTACATAACACAATAATAAAAACTCATTCACACTTCTTATTTAATCCTCATGATTATCCTGTGAAATAAGCATAATTATATCAATTACTGCCAATTCCTGGCACATAATCAGCACTTTAGAAGTGCTTATATAAATGTTTCATCTTAATTTCATCCACTCAGTGCCAGACATATAGCTAGCAGAGTAGGAAGATCTAGAAGGGAATAAGCAGAAGCTTTGAGACTATTGAAGCCATGAATAAACAAAATCATGAGCAAGAGAGACAGGGACTCCTCCAGTTTTAGCAGGAAGGGAAGCCGAGTCTCAGTAGTGAATCACTCTGATAGGGGAACTTACAGAGAGTAATTGATTCTAGGGGTTTAGGAGATCACCACCAATGTGGTTAGAACTACAGTGAATCCTGAGCAAGACAGAGATCCATGGAGCCTAGCTCCACATGCTAGGGCTGTTTCTCCCTTTCTGTGAATATACACTGAATGGCCAGATTATTATGATCTCTGAATGCATATTATATATATGAGTGTGTGTGTGTGTGTGTGTGTGTGTGTGTATACACAGATATAGATAGAGAGATAGAGATAGAGATAGATATAAATAGATATAGATATGTACATATCTGTATGTCTATATATCTATATCTATATACTCACTAGTGGCCCAGGGAATGAAATTCGTGCACATTAAAAGAGGATTAGAGGAAATAATTTAATATTGCTATTTGCCCTTTATAATAGAAGTATCAGAGATAAAAGAAAATTAGTAAAATGTATATGAAAACCTTCCTCCTGTCAGAGTTTGGGGCATACCAGGGGACCCAGAGTCAAGTCCCCTCCCCCACCCACCCACATTTGCCTCAAAATTGCATGAGATCCAGACCTGGCCGCCCCACCCCATTGGGCTAGATTCAGACCCAGCCATTCCCACCCTTGTCAATCCCCTCTGGGTGGGGAACACAGCCTGAGGTCCCCTGTCAAGCCCCACCAGGCGGGGGGGGGGGGGGCGTAGCCGAGGGTCCCCTGGCCTGGCGCAAGGGCAGGAAGCATGGCCTGAGGTCTCTGTCAAGTCCTGCCAGGTGAGGGACATGGCCTGAGATCCCGTGTCAAACCCCATTAGGGTGGGGGAGGGCATAGCCTTAGGTACCTGCTGATTGCTCGTTTAGGTTCCTTATGGGAACTTAGTCTCAGCTGTGAGTGTAGCCATCTTTGTGATAGTGATGGTTAATTAACATATTCCCTCTTTATTAGATAGGATATTAGAGGCCCAGTGCATGAATTCATGCATGGGTGGGATCCAGCCAGCCTACCAGGGGGAGGGGACATGGGTGGTTGCTGGCCTGCCTGCTGGTCAAATTCCTGGTTGAGGGGACATTTTGCATATTAGCCTTTTATTATATAGGGTATACACTGAGTGGCCAGATTTTTATGCATCCAGAGATCATAATAATCTGTCCACTCAGTGAATATATACTAGAGGCCTGGTGCATGAAATTTGTGCATGGGTAGGGACTCTAGGCCTGGCTGGTAATCAGGGCCAATTGGGGCCTTCTGGCTGCTGGCCAGGACCTTCCTTCCCCAGCTGACAGCCACAGCCAGTGACTTCCTTTGTTCCACACTTCCCCCTGGTGGTCAGTGCACATCATAGAAAGCGATTGAACTTCTGGTCTCCCAAACTCCCAAGAGGACACTTTGCATATTAGCCTTTTATCCTATATAATAAAAGCCTAATATGCTAAGTGTCCGGTTGTCTGGTTGCCAGTCAACCAATCAAAATGAATATGCTAATGATATGCTAAAGGCATTCAACACTCGCTATGATGTGCACTGACCACCAGGGGACAGATGCTGTTGGGGTCTGTCCAATTGGGACTGAGGGAGTTGGCCAGACATACCCTAGAACCCTCCCGCAGTACCTCCCCAGCTAGCCAATCTCCCGTGTCCCCCCCCCCCCCAACCCCCAGCCCTGATTGTGCACTGATGGGGTCCCTCAGCCTGGCCTGCATCCTCTTGCAGTCTGAGACTCCTCAGGACATGCTGGAGAGCCAGTTGCAGCCTGATGGCAAAATGACTGGTCGCTATGATGTGCACTGACACCAGGGGGCCGATGCTCAACCCAGGAGCTACACTCTAGTGGTCAGTATGCTCCCACAGGGGGAGCACCACTCAGCCAGAAGCTGGGCTCATGGCTGGTGAGTGTAACGATGGTGGCAGAAGCCTCTCCTGCCTCCATGGCAGTGCTAAGGATGTCCAACTGCCAGCTTAGGCCCGTTCCCATTGGGGAACATGTCTAAACCATTATTCAGACATCCCCTGAGAACTCCCAAACTGCAAGAGGGTGTAGGTCAGGCTGAGGGACACTCCCCCCCAAAAAAAGTGCATGAATTTCATGCATCTGGCCTCTAAAATATATACATATCTATATATATTTCAGAGAGGGAGAGAGAGAGAGAGAAACATCAATAATGTTGAGAGCATCATTGATTAGCTATTTCCTGCATGCCATTCACTGAGGATTGAACCTGTAACCTAGGCATGTGCTCTGACTGAAAATTAGTTAAGTCCTGTTTTTTAAGTTGACACTCAACCATTGAGCCACACTGGCTGGGCTCCCTTTCTGTGAATTCTTAAGGTAGAACTTCCTTAACTGAGGTAACTTATGTCCCTTGCAGTATAAAAACCCCTAAAAAAGTATATTGTCCATTAATTTTTTTCTAAACTCCTTTGGAATGAAAGACTGTCTCTTCACACTTCCAACCTGACTTTCCAGAGATCAACCTACTAGTAGCTTTGTCCTTAATGTTTAACATTAAGACTTCATATTTCTAGACCAGCATTTATTGGTCGATAAAAAATAAAATACTCCTTAAATGACAGGATTCTACACCCCTATATCCTACATTCATAAATTTGTGAATATCCTTTTTGAACTGTCTAATGAAATTAAATATAATATTCCTGATGAGTCATTTGAGCTCTGGAATCAAATATGTGGATTCAAATTCAGTTATATCACATACTAGCAGTACAACTTTGGGCAAGTTATTTAACTCTCTGTTCCTCAGTTTCCTCGTCTATAAGAGGTTTTTGTTGTTGTTTTTAAAAATGTAATTTTTATTTAATTGAGAGAGACAGAGGGAAAGGGAGAGAAACATCAATGAGAGAGGAACATCAACATTGATCGAATGCCTCCTGCTGGGGATTGAGCCCACAACCTGAGCATGTGGGGCATGTGCCCTGACCAGGAATTGAACAGGCAACCTCTTGGTGCATGGTTGATGCTCACCCACTGAGCCACACTGCAGGGCTATAAGAGGTTGTTTTTAATTTTAACTTTAAAGAATTGTTATAAGGATTAAATGGGATATTCCATTTAGAGCACTCAGGACAATGTCTGACACAATGTTAACTGTTACTTTTATTCCATCAAGAACATTCGAAAACTGAAGCGAATTCATTAGTATTTATTAAATGTTGTGAAGTCTTAGAAGTATATGACTGAGAAACATCTGTGTGGCTTGTGGAAACTGAATGAATTTTCAAAATTGGAATCATGGTGGTAAGTTAGTTGTTTGACATTCAAACTCATACCTCTATTCTTGGGCTCTGGGATACCACCTTACCTTCCTCCCTCCTTGTCTTCTGTGTTTACTGAGTACCTATTGTCTACATTGCTAGCATGGGGATAAAGAAATGGAAGACCCAGCATGGCATTGGGGACACAGACATATAAACAATCACAGCTATGATAAATGCCATGATGGAGGAGGTGGATGGATTATGTGAGAGCCCCGGAAATAAGCCTCTCACCGCGTGTGTGAGGTGGGGACCACTGAGAAGGGGAAAGCCAAGGAGGCTTTTGTTACAAGTAGGTACATAGGTTGGAGATTGAGTACAAGGGAAACCAGGTGAAAAGGGAGTTCCAAACAGCAAGAACTGCATCTTCGGAAGGCAAAGGATGAGAGGGAAAAAGGCTTATTCAAGGAATCACAAGTGGTTCAATAATCCCGGAAAACTTAATACTTATAGGTGAGTTGCAGGAAATTAGTTGAGGAGAGAAACAAAGACTAGAATGGTTAAGGTTATATGCCATGGTCCAGGTTATATGCCATGAATTTGTCCTGAATGGTTTCACACCATGATCAGACTCAGATGTTAGAAAGATCACTCTGATATCACAGTAAAAGTCTGGAGCCACGTAAAACTAGCAGTCATGTAAAACTAGAAGGAGCCACATAAAACTAGAAGTAGGGACATGATTTCGGAAACTCTGTAAAAATTGATGGGAAGTGTTTTTGAGATAGTGATCTCCATTACAAAATCTTGGTCGATGTTTCAGCAGTGCTTACAGAACATAAAATCACTCCAAAATGTCTTTTAATCCACTTATCAAGTAAAAATGGACATGGAGCTGGGCAGCAGACCTTCAGAGACCTGAAAGAACAACACAAATTATTAACTGGTTGTATGGTAAAGGGAAGTGATTAAGAGGGCACTTATGGCTTGAATAAGGGAGTGGATCATGATGCTATTAACTGAGTTGGTGAATCAGAAGGAGGATGTGGCTTGGGAGGGTGTGTGTGTGGTTGGAGGTGGAAGAGGGTAGAGGTAAAGAGTTCAATTTTGGATGTGTTGAGTCAGAGGATAAATAAAAGGCGAGGAAGTGAAAAGCAAGCATGTGGACTGCTCTTTCCCCAAAATGTACATGTGTAAGCAAAGTCTTGTATGTGTGTTTCTGTAGGTTCAGGGGAAGATTTGTAGAGCTTTGGTGCATGGTGGTCTCCGTTCTCTGAGTAGCTGGAGGTGATGTGGTTTTCTAAAGGGTTAAGTGGATGATGAATAACCATGACTAGGAGAGCAGTGAAGTTTAGAATAGCCATGTCACGTGAGTGAGAAGCTGATTGCAGACACAGGAAAGATGGCTAGACTATAAATATAGAAAGACACCAATTCACGCGCCTGAGAGATTCCCTCCAGCACCCCCCAGGAACCTGGGTGCTAGCCAAGCTTTTAAGAGGTTGAAAAAGGGCTGGAGGCTTCCTCTTCTCAAGCCCCCAGTCTACTCAAGCATGCTGGAATGTCGAGAGGGTTACAAAACCAAGGTATCCTTCAAATGTTTACACTTAGCAAATTAATGCTTTTAACATATGACTACAATGCAATGTAACTGTGCTATTCGCCAGATAATTACAGAATTTACTTAAAACATTAATTCATGCCGGGACGGTTTGGCTCAGTGGATAGAGCATCAGCCTGTGGACTGAAGAGTCCCGGGTTTGATTCCAGTCACAGCATGTATCTTGGTTTCGGGCGTCATTTGGTAACAGGACAAAGTTTAAAGTTCTACAATGAATGTCTTCTTGTAATGGTGCAGGTATAGATCCCTGGAATGATAGGATAATCTTAGTGTGACAAAATGTCTAAATTCGGGGCCCAGGCTGTTATTACCATAAACCTTAGCTATTGGATGGAAAAGACAGAGATGACTGGATTAATTCAGTTTAAAAGATTCATTAAAATACATGAGGCAACGGAATTGAGGGCATAGATGACCAAGAGAGGTTGAAGCAATGTTATGATTTCTAAACTGAATTGGGGAAGGAAAACAGGAGTGATAGGTTGGTGGGAAAGAGAGAGGTTAATAATGAGGAGTGAGTAATGAAACCAGGGAATCAAATGGTTATTAAGAGAATAGTATAACATAGTTTGATTTCATAGCTGAAGTATTTCTGGACAATGATGGGGTGTGGACATAGGAATAGGAGACTGGAGTGGAATGGAGATGAGGGTCCATTGTAGCTGAGAAGTCAGGTAGTTGCGAGACTAGCATTTTGAGACAGTGATCTCCATGGACATTGTAAATGACCAAGGAAAATGGTGGGTCTCTGTCTGAGGAAGGCAACTCCCTATTTCAAGGTGCCTTAAATTGATAATTGCTCCAAAAGTGGGGCTGGAAAGGAGGAGAAGGGGGAAAAATTGAATACATGTTATTGTTATTCCATACTAATCTGTGATTGAAATTTATAGATGAAGCATAGTAAGTTACAAAATCTTGGTTGATGCTTCAGCAGTGCTTACAGAGCATAAAATCACTCCAAACAGTCTTTTAATCCACTTATCAAAGCAATTTTGTTCTCATTTTAATGGCAGGTGAAACAATATTGAACAAAGCAACCTCTGCAGTACCCTAAGCCCTTTAATTATAGTGTTCATAGTTGTAAATGCTCTAGTTAAGGACAGCTTCCATTACAACCCCAGGTTTTTAATCACTTTGGTTCTTAAAGTTTTTCACTTGAAGTTTTTAACCCTTAGTTTCTGTCCAAAGGCTTTGTGTGGGTTGATTACTGAACATGAGAGGGACTGCCTCAGGATCCTGGGAGAAGCGGGAGAAGTTGCTGCAAAAGAGAGGTCATGTCACTACATGTGAAGTAAACTGTGAACCTGGACAATGAGAGCCGACATTTATGCAGAACTCATAGGCCAAAACCTGAGCTAAGTACTTATTTTGTGTCCACTGACTCATTTAATGCCTCAACATATGAAGTGGCTATTACTGGTGACAATATTAAAGAAATTAAAGAACAGGTAATAAGTTATTTGCCCAATGTCTCACAGCTAGTAAGTGGTGGAACTGGGATCTGAACTCAAATCTCTGTAACTCCAGAACCTACACGTGTATGGTTAAATGCACTTAACATTTTGGTATGGGGTGGAGATAAATCTAAGGAGCATTGGGGGCTTAACTAAAGGGAATCCCTTTCTTCAGATGAAACTGGGGTCCAGAGCAGTTGAGTAGAACTCTGCTTTAGAATCTTGAGGGCCCTCAGTCTCTTCCCCAGACCCCACCCTCTCACATCAAGTGATCCAGATCCTTCCTCAGAATTCTCCTGGGCATGTCCTGGCTGGAGTAAGATTATCTTTTTGCTCCGGGGACCTTTTCTTGCTTAAACCTATTTATACATCTGCTCCACTAGCACTGTAGACAAAATCATTAAAACAAGTCAGGCTTCTTTAAGAATGGGCTGGTGGATTTAAAATCAGAGTGATGTTGCACAATCCTGTGAATATACTAAAAACACCAAGTTGCTTAAATGGATGAGCCCTATATTCTGTTTATATCTCAACAAAGTTGCTTATTTTAAAAATCAGACTGTATGAATTAAAAATATTTTTTTTCATTGCTTTTAATGATTTCAAATGGACTCCTTGCACTGCCACATAAAGAACCAGGTGGCTGGGGTGAGCTCCTCTCATTCCTTATTCACCGACACTCCCTGAGTCCACCCTGTGCCAGGCACAGGGATGAGGAAGAGGGGGTGGGCTCCCCTCCCCTTGAGGACGAGGCAGTACACAGAGGAATACAGTACTTGCAACCGGGAAGCATTGACTTTTTTTCGCTGAGGTTTCATGTCTATGTTGCAAGTTTCAGTGTTAAAGAAGTTCCCCCCCCCCCTTTTTTTAAGGGCAATATTGGTGGGTTTTTTAAAAAGCAAATTACACCAGTTACAGATCTAGTCTCAAAACTTCAAAGCACAGTGACCGTTTATCCCTCTGCTGGGGGGTTTTGCACAAAGTGAAAAAAATCAAGTTGACGTTACAAAGAATGGACCCTTATCGAAATCAGTGCCTGTTCACGGGTTTGTAACTGAACTCCCACCTCTCCTTGAGGTTTTAACCCCGCGTGGCCCTCCGCGGGGTGCGGGTGGAGGGGATTTACACGCCCCCCCCCCACCCCCCGCGCCCGCCCCTCAACTCGCAGCTCGGGGAGAACTGGGAGCCCCGCCGGGCACTTCCCGAGGGCCGGCCGGGAGGGCCGGGCTGGGCTTCCTGCGGCCAAGGGCGGCCGCGTCCGCCCGGGGACCAGACTTCCAACCAGCCCGGCCTCCGCGGAGGGCGCGGGGCCCACCGAGCGGGGCCGGGCCGCGCCGGGCCGGGCCGGGCGGCGGTCACGTGCGGCGGCGGGCGCGGGCCGGCGTCTGCAGGAATGCGGCGGCTCGCGGGGGAAAGTTTCCTCGGCCCGGGATCCGGCGCGGGCGGGCGCGCGGAGGAAGGAAGAGCCGCGAGGAGGCGGAGCCGGCAGGCGGCGCGGGCGGGCGGTTCTCTCAACTTTAGTTTTGGCGTCTGAGGCGAGTTTCTGTCTCAGTCGGGCGCAGCCGCCGCGGGGAAAAGAAAGGGAGGAAGGAAGGAACAAGAAAAGGAAGTAGGAGAGAAAGGGGAGGGGACAGGCCGCGAGCTGTCCCGCGTCCGTCAGAGCGCAGGGGAGCAAGTTCCCAGGCGCCGGGTCCGGCCTCGCAGCCCCTCCCGAGGCGCAGCCGCCAGACCAGTGGAGCCGGGGCGCGGGGCGGGGGCGGAGGCGCCGGGGCGGGGGATGCGGGGCCGCCGCGCAGCCCCCCGGCCCTGAGAGCAGGAGAGCGTCGCTCCGCCGCCCAGCGCAGCCCGCCCACCGCCCGCGCCGCTTCTCGCGTCTGGGCCCGTCGAGTCGGGGCGCCGGGCGGAGCCCTCGCCCGCCTGGTCGGGGTGCGCGTCGGGGAAGCAGGAGCCATGGATCCCGGGCAGCAGCCGCCGCCTCAGTCGGCCCCGCAGGGCCCGGGGCAGCCGCCCGCGCAGCCCCCGCAGGGGCAGGGCCCGTCGTCCGGGCCCGGGCAGTCGGCACCCCCGGGGTCCCAAGCGGCACCGCAGGCCCCCCCGGCCGGACACCAGATCGTGCACGTCCGAGGGGACTCGGAGACCGACCTGGAGGCGCTTTTCAACGCCGTCATGAACCCCAAGACGGCCAACGTGCCCCAGACGGTGCCCATGAGGCTCCGGAAGCTGCCGGACTCCTTCTTCAAGCCGCCGGAGCCCAAGTCCCACTCCCGACAGGTAACCGCGCCGCCCGCTGCCCCTCGGCGCCGGCGGGCCCGGGCCGGGAGGGGTTCGGGAGCTCCAGCGGGGCGGGGGCGGCGGCGGCGGGGCCCCCGGGGAAGTGGGGGAACGGGAGGCGCCCGCTGGGCCGCGGGGCCCGGCACCCGCTCCTCCCGGAGTCCGGGGCCGAGATTTGTTTTTCCGCTCCGAGTTGGTCTCTGCGGTTGCAGCCGCGGGGGGCGTGCTTTCCCCTTCTTCCTTCCTTCCTTTCTTTCTCTCCCTCTCGCTCTCTTTCTTCCTGGGGTTCCCGAGAGGTCGGCGGGATGGCGGGGGAGGCGGTAGGAAGGAAGGGGGTGGGAGCGCCGCCGGCCGCGGTGGGCTGCACAATGCGCGCGCCGCCGCCGCCGCGCCCGCACCTTCGCTCCCGCCGCCGCCGCCGTGGGGGAGGGGGCGCCCCTGGCATCCGTGTGGGTGCGCTGCCAGCGGCGGCCGCGCTTGTGAAGTTGAGCCCCGATCCCCCTTTCCTAGGGGCCTCTCGGTCCCCTTCAGCCTCCCGGGGAGTCAAATAATTGTTCTCTTGTTTCCCAGTGTTGATTAGGGGCGGGGGTAGAACCGGTCCCTTCGGTCTCTGGCTGTTCCTCCCCCTCCCGCTCCCGAAAGCATTTCTTTTCCTCGCAGCCCCGGCCCTTTCTGATTACAGGATCCAGACTTTCCTGGAAGTTGTTTATGGAGTCAGTGCTTTCACCCCTTGTCTTCCCTTGTTGCTTGGAACTCGGGCGGGCTCGCTCTCATCCAAACTTAGAAGGTTCACGTGTTGGTTTCCCAGTTGTAGACTATTATTTACAGTCTGCTGAAATGCGATTAAATAAGCCACATCTGCACGTTGCGCGGGACCTGAGTTGCGCATTATAGTGCCTTGGTTTTAACGCAAGCCTTTGATAATGCACTGCAGGTTGACTCATAGGCCGAGTCCTGCCTGGTTCAACTGTGATTAAAAGTTACTGTTTGGGAAGCGATGACTAACTCGAGGCTCGCCATTGCTTTTGTAGTTTCTTACTGAGGATATGAACAGGACTGTTTCACATACACAGCGTTCGATTACTTTGTCAACTTGGTGCAGCGTTGAAGTGAAACTGTTATAAAAGT